>RJWM01028633.1:0-25068 GCA_004363535.1 Dasyprocta punctata
ATAGTTTAAAAGTCTATACTACTAAATGAATTAACTGGCCAGAGAGAACAGTTGATATTCATAAGACCAGATCAATCCTACATGTCTTTACCTGTCAATCTGAACAGCCCCCTTAAAGGTAACAATATACAATGTTGCAACCACTGTAAAATTCCAACCATCTACAGTACTAAACCTACAATTTTACAGTATGGGATATATTGTTGTTGTTTGCTGATCTCTTTAGTTTTCTGTTTCTTTTATGTATGATCATACTTTTATGCTTTATTGGTTTCACTCTGAACTATTTCGCTTGGTTATATTAGATCTGATGTTATGGGTAGTTATTTCAATGATAACAGGAGGTACTCTAAGGGGAAAAGAAGGAAGGAAGAGAAAAGGAAAAAGATAAATTTATAAATATTCATAAATAAGACAGTTAAAAAAAACCGTATTGCTAAATACAATAGCTATTGAAAAGAAAAGTTAATATACCTGAATTGATGAACCTTACATGTCTACATCTGTCAATATCCCCAACCCCTAGGAAGGTAATGATATGCAATATTGTAACTACTGCCAAACTTCAACCACCTCAGTGTATAAACCTACAATGTTATCATATCAGATCTGTTGTTGGTGTTTGTCTGTCTTTTTTGACTTTTATTTCTAGCTTCTGTATCTATTTTCTCTTAAATAAAAAAAAGAAAAAAGATGTGATGCAGAGATTGATTCATGATGCAATGCTATTATTAAGCATGTCTCTCCCTAGGTGTGAATGCTGCCCCAAAGGCTGGTCTAGATAGAATAAAAAGGACAGAAAGAAGGCTGCTATTGTGGTTGCTAGTTGCTTGCTGCTTCTTTGCTACTTCATTGATTGACTGTCTTCTGCCCACCTTGAACAGTTTCCCCTCTCTGATGCCTCCCCTTCCTTGCTACCCTGGCTTGGAGCCAACCAAACATGAATTGAAACCTCTACAAACTGTGAGCTATAATAACACTTTCTCCTTTAACTTTGAATGTCAATTATTTGTCTCAGCAATGAGAAAAGTAACTAACACAATAGAAATCTTGCATACAGTACAGCTATAGTGACACACAAGTGACTTATTAGTCAGCAGTTTAAAGCATGCAATAATCAATATAATTACTCTTTGATGTAAACCAAAAACCCATATTGTTAATGTGAAATGTTAACAAAATTTTACAATTATGACACATCAAAAAATAGCCACAATAAAATTAAAATAGAGGAGCAATACAGAACTTCAAAATTTATCTAGTCTTTTCACACATACTTTTCAGGAAACATAGGATTTAAAGATATACAGATTTAAAAATTTAGGAGTCTGATCATAGGAAGCACTTAAATAGAATTAAAAGAGTCATAAGCTTTCCACCATCCTTTACCCCAATGGATTTCTGAAGAACTTCCAAGAGAAACTGCGGCTGAACCAACTCACTTATAGTGTAAGATTCTGGAGCAGGGTGTACTACTAATGATTCCACTGAGTTTGTTCCAATTTCAGTTACACATAATTTTAAAATAACTCCCCCAGTCTCACTCAATAATCTCAGATACAGACTAAATACTTATTTTCAAAGGAATGTAAACTTTGCATTTCTCACTCTCTCTTTACAAGGTAGCCTCCTTCTTAACCTGTTTTGTCTTTATTTTTTGCTTTTAATCACATTTGGAAGAACAGGACACATAATGGAAAAAAATTTTTTTTTCTTTAAAACAAGCCAACAAAAAATATGATACAGGCCACTTCTGAGATGGGGGTTAAGAGTGTCCCAAGTACAGTCCTGAGAAGGAGTGAGGTTAAAAGCATTAGGCAAAAAGAAACAGTAGATGGAGATGCACTTTCTAAGGAGGTCTCAGAAAATCCCATTGTCCCACCTTTTCTCTTCCCAATTACTTTTGCTCTTTGAGCTGTTTTTTACCCTTACATAGTATTTATTATAGATTTCAGATCATATATACTTTTCCATTTCTTACACTAGGGAGACAATACGGTATTTACACGTGTGGGTTTGATTTATCTCACTTATGAGTATGGTCTCAAGTCGTGACCATTTACTTACAAAAGTCTCAATGCAATAAACCTGTATATATGCATATGTAATATAACTAAAATGAACACACTGCTGAATGTATTCGTTATCGAGAAAGAACAATTAATACTCATATGATTAGATCAATTTTACATGCCTATATCTGTTAATGTAAATAACCATTTTAAAGATAACAATACATAATATTGCGACCATTGTCAAGTTTCTATCGTCCCGTTTTGTAAACCTGCGATGTTACTGTTGTGTATTTACTCTAGTCGTTTGTTTGTCTCTTTTGCTTGTTGTCTTTGTTATATACGTCTTTTTTTCTTTTTTTTCTTCGCTTAAATAAAAAAAATTAAAAAAAAAAAAAGAAAATCCCATCGTTTATTTGGAAGTTGGAATGAACCTTCAGAGACTGCCCTAAGTGAGGCAGTGAAATCACAAAGCATAGCCCCCAAAAGCTCCTATCCTAGAATGTAGACTGCTCACTTGTGTGAGGCAGTTCTGGTGAGTCATGAGCCAGACCTGCAGAGCGGTCAGTGGTCTCACTTTCAGAAACTGGGGGAAATAAATGCCTGGATCTGAAAGGAGATCTGAGTGATTCTTTTCAGCACCCACTACAGCTATTTAGTAGAAATTTTGCTATAGTAAATTTGGTGTCAACAGCTCATGGAGAGAAAACTGATGATTTCAAGAAGGAAGAGTCAGCACCTTGATTAAATGTTCCATTTCTTTGTAATACTGAAATCCTTTCCAGTTCCGTCCTTGGTGGTGCTTATTTAGTAGGTGAGAATAGATATCTGGACAAATTTTATCAATTGGATTCACATACTTTGTAAATTGTGCAGGGAAGTATATCCCAAACATTATTTAGTGATTAATATACCTTGGTATTTTTGGTTATGAACTTTTAATATACACAGAACTGTGAGAGTTAAATTAGCAAACAATAACCAAGAAAATAATGTACTGAAGAGTCTTCTAAGAAAATATATGAAGTATGCATACACGTGTGTGTGTATGTGTGTGTGTGTGTGTGTGTGTGTGGTTGGGGAGAATATTGAGGGTCAAACAGAGCAATCTATATGCACACACATGAATATATAATGAAACAGCATGTCATAGTATAACAACTAAAGTTATAATTTAAAAATAAGCAGCACATAATAAAAAGATTTTATTCACAGTAAAATACTTGGAATGGTGACCTGTTGCAATCAGAACGAACTACTTCAGGAAAAAATTACTTGTTCCCTATCACAGATCTTATTCAAATGTTTAAATAATTATCAATTGATACACATAAATTTAGATTAGAATTAAAATAGATAAATAGAGGAATTTAGAGCCACCTTCTACTTGGTGTTAGGAAGAATTGTTTTTAAATTAAACCTACATCTCTTTGTAGACTACCTGGAAAGATGATGAGTATAATTTGAAAATTAAGAAAATTATACAGTACTAATTTTTGTAAGCATCACATTGCCACATTTTATATCTTGCTTTGATTTTTTTTCTCTATTATCTGACCAGAAGCACCTGACTTTAGCTTCCTTTGAATGTCTTTCTTTCCTCCATTTTACCCATTAGATTTTTGTCATTTATAGATCATTGAATGCCAGATTTTGACTTGTCATCAGGCAACTGATATGAGAAAAACTAACAAAAAGAAAATGTAATTTCCTTAAGAAGAAAATGATAAGTAAGTTAAGCCTGTCTTTTCTAACAACTAAAGCATACTTTTCTTATTTTTTGAAAATACAAAATCTGTGACTGCTGCTAGAGGTTGTCATATAACCTGTGGAATATGTGATACAAATATAGTTCAATAATTAATAAGCAGGGCTACTATGGTTATAATATGACTTTCTGATGACAAACAATTTCCTAAATCAGTCCTAATGAAGTATTTCAAGGATTTATAACACCACAAGCTAAAAGAAATCCCTATGAACTTTCCCTCTCTTACCACTATACTCACCAAATTCTGAAATCCTATAGACTCTTAATCTGCAATATACTTTTTAACCATTTCTAGATTTCCATCTATATTGGACATTGTTCACAAGAGGAATGGACTCAATATAAAATATGCATGAAATTATGCAAGGAGATTTATTAGATGGGCTTACAAAATCAGAGGCAGGATAGTCCAAAATGACTGCGTGCTGAAGAGCCAGAGTCTAGTAGCTGTTCAGTCCTACAAGTTGGAAGCTAAAGAACACGAGAGCTCTAGGATCTATCACTAGTCTAAGACTAAAGGCCTGGCAGCTTCCTGGAGAACTGAGGTTATGAGTCTGCATTGACGGCTGAAGAAACCAGAGTTTGATATCTACAGGTGATGGTAGTAACATTCTCAAATAAAGCAGTGCTTTCCAAGTTGCATACTGACTTCCTCATTTTTGTTCCTTTTTTATTTGGTCCAGGCTAAGAGCCTATTCAGTGGTGCTATTCAAAGTCAAAGAGGTCTTCCCCACTTCAGTTTGTGACCTGAATGACAATTATCTCTGGAAATACCCACAGACACACCCAGAAGTGTAGTTTACTCATCTACTAGGTTTCTCTTAATTCAGTCAAAGTAACAAATCACAATTAATGGTGCACTGTTATTTACTGAGTTGGATCTTTGTCTTTTGTTAATCTGGATTTAGAAATGAGGTCCTGATGAATTCTATGACTGTAATCTTTCTCTTCCAAAATTACCCTTATATAAGATACTAAATCAGAGGTCAGAAACATTTTACTCCCCTTTTCTAAATCTCATTGTATTTCTAAAGTGAAACACAAAATCTTTAACATGAAATTCAAGGCATTTTCTCAGCTCTGTGAATCCAACTGATGTTGTTATCTTCTCACTCCCATCATTTCCACTCTAGTCACACTCACCTTAGCATGATCATGCCAGAATATCTGTGCATTTATGACATTCTGTGTGTGATGTTATCCCATCACTGAGAAAGGCTCTGATCTTATTCAAAGTTCAACTTAATACCTTCTATTCCATTGCATTCGCCTCTGTGTCTTAGAGCAGCATTATACTGCATTTCTCTGCTCTGACAGCTACTTGTTTACTTGCTCATCCTTCACTTAAATATGAATTTCATCATGGTGTTTTGCCATGTGGATTATAATGCTTTAGGATAATTATCATGCTGTCCTTATAGTAGTACCCTGTTTTGTCAGAACATAACATTTTACATTATATGGGAGAGGTAGTATGTAAAAGTGATAACATGAGCAGTGAAATCCAACAAATTTAGATTCAAAATTATGAAATAATATTTAGTGGCATCAGATTTTGAAAAATGTATTTAATTTCTTTAAACCTGAATGTGATTTCAGTAAAATGAGTATAGTCAACAATTTCGAAGGTTTTCTTCAGGTGTTATATTGATCTAAACAGGGCCTTATAAATGGCTAAGCAAAAGCTCTACCACTGAACTATACCAAGCCCAACAAATGTTTGTTTGGTGCTTCTTTTGTCTAAGCACAAACTGAGACAAATAGTAGACGAAAAATGGCACTGCTTACCTATAAGCATTTTTATAAAGATCAAATTTCAGGCATGTCAAGATCACTTTGCACTTACCTTTTAAGTGCTCAAAAGGATTAGGAATTAGCAGTGTTATTTTTGTGATGTTTTATTTATAATTTCATCAAATATTTACTGTATAGCTACTGAATGCCAGAACATGTGGTTACTATAGAAATACAGAGCCACAAGTCATAAAATTTACATCCAAGATTTAAAACACAGGAAGGCAAACAAGTAACATGGTGCAGAGAGATGGGTGTTGATACATTAATATAAGAATGTAAGAGAGAGGCATATAATCCAGTACAATGATGGAGAGAAGATGCCCTGTCAACTTTTTATGTTCTCATAAAAATTTTTTTCAGATGAAAAAGGGAGAACTGCGTTTTAGACAGAGAAGTCTGTTCAGAAACAAGGAACCCTGAGAAACCATTGCAAAAACAAAGGTCTACCCATAATCGCATGAACATAGAAAATACAGGGAAAGCAGAGAGGCCTATAGAAGTCATACCACAGTGAACAAAGTTTTGCTATTCATCTTGAAATAAATAGAAAATTGTTTAAATATTTTAATTATAGCAGTAACATTAATGGATCTGCACAATGGAAAGCTCATTTACTCTAGTTGTAGTGTGGGGAATGAATTGAGGTGAAAAAGACTAAACTCAGAGATGTTGAGGGATATTAAAGTAATTGAGGCAAGATGACTATACCTAGTAGACTTTCAATAAGTGATAGTTGCATAAACCAGCAATTTTAACAATTTACAGCCCTCAAATTCAAGAGAAGAATCTCTGCCATTATTTTATTATTGAGACTTGACTCACACTACAGTTATCTGTTCTCAAACATTGAGGGTATAATCACTTCAGGTTGGCCAGTACCCAATATTTTACATGTTATGTAACTGGATAAAATTAGAAAACACAATCTTAGCCTTCCAGAAATGTATTGTCAAGATGCCACACAAAAAGGTACATTAGTAACTACACAGACAAATAAAAATAATAATAAATTTTAAATTTCTAGAAGGACTTGCATGACAGAAGGACTTTGAGTTATGAAGAGATTGCTTTTGCCTGGCATGATCAGGGAGGATTCATTTACACTGATAGTGACAAAATTTTACTAACTTCAAAAAAAAACAACAAAAAAGAAAAGTGGTATTTTAAAGCTTTACTGTCTTATTAGATTTTGACCAGATAGTCTTAGTTCCAGTGTTGGACCGTCATGTTACTGCTGCTGCCTCTGTCATTTTTAAAGCATGCATCATGATAACATAGTTGGGTATTCCTTGATCAATCACCTTAGTCACTTCAAAATACCAATTAGCCCTTATAAATGTTAATAATATAAGCCATAAAGAACAGATGGCCAAATGATCAGAAAACAGCTGCTGTTTTCCTGTCAAACCCAAAGATGTGAACCATGTTTCTAAACAAGGGCCCAGCAGAGAAATTGTGATGAAATTTCCTGCTCCAGGACCATGCTATATATCTTCTATCTAAAGCTGCTTATAGGCGTTTACTGTCAGAAAGGGCCATATTGGTGTGGATGATCTCCACAGATAAGAGGCAGGTCACCTTCTGCAGGCCTGCCAACGAATTTAGGGGATAATCTCTCCAAATCTCATGATAAGCTCCCAGGCATCATTCAGTTTCTGCTCTTAGGATCTTCAACAGCTTATGAATCAGGCTGAAGAGAACACTTAATCTAAATTCACACTAATGTTCCACACAAATGGGATCATCTCCATTAAGAAAGACAAAAGGGGGACATTCTTAGTTTATCTAAATGACTGTTTATGCTCCACACCCCTCTGATACTTGGATTTCCATTTTTTTTTATTTTTCTCTTCCTTTCCATGCCCCATCTTGCTCTTATGCCAGTAAGCGTAAAAGTAGAGGAAGTGTAAAGTCATCTGATAATACTTTAAAAATTCATTGTGTGTGGATCCTTTCTGTAATTTTTTCTTTACATTTATCTTCCATGCATCATATATTTTGCCTATTAATTATCAAGGAACGATTCATATCTGACAGTTCAGTATCTAAAATTCTTATATGTTACTTACTTCGTGCTTGCACTCCTGAAGAATTTAGGTACGCGTTTCTAACTCAGATAAAAGGTCAAGTTTCAGATACTTGACTTCCTTCTTACAGCAGAGAGTCCTTGCAAGATTCTCTTTTCATCTGTGTGAACATAAAGCAAACTTAAATCAAAGCAACCAGAGCCTAGGTTCAAGGATAATGAATTTTCTGCGTCTAGTGCAATAGTCTCCACAGTAAAATCACTTGATATAAATCATAATTTTGGAAATATTCTCTCTAAGGACAGGGTTGGTTTGAGCATCTACTCTTAAATAGAATGCCCACAGTGCATGTATCAACTGCCCATGATGCATGAAATCATTATGTACAGCAAACATGTACTAATAATTTAAAAATAAATAAGATGAGAAGAGAGCTTCATAGTGGACTCTTGTTGCTATAGTGGTGGAAACCTACCAATTTTTCTTCCTGCTCAAACTTGCTATGAGCCCTCAAGTTTTTTCAATGTGTTTCAGAAACTGGTTAATCACACATCAAATTTAATTCTGTTTCTTACTGGGCAGAATACTTTCCCCATTTCCCATAGAGTTTAGCATAGTCATGCTCCAGATTTCCAGGTATCAGAATGTGAACAGACCTAAAGAAGACTTCTTCCATTCCTGGCTATTAAAAATGTCTCATATATATCCTTATTTTCCCACTTTTAACTGCTTGATACAGATGATGAGTTTGACAGTCATGGAATGAGATAGAAAATAAATAGAGGGAAAGTAGTCCATGTCTCTGGAACACTTGGCTTTATTCTTTGATATAAGTAATTCTAGTTTACTTCGATTATTCCTTTAAGAGTGTTACCCCTATTTTAGGGCCTGGTCTTTAATCCTGAAGCTCAGCCTTCTTGAAGGCAACCAAATGCCTGTAGTAAACATCCTTTGCTCCAATTAGGCTACAGCGCCAGTATCGTTTAGCATATTGTGACATCTGATAACTGTTCATTTATCCTGCCTGCATGAGCAGCTCTCTGATAAAGCCTAGCAAGCCTCTACAGTTCACAGATAAATTAGAATTTGAACAAAAATCTACAGTGAAGTATAATCTTTCACATAGATACCTGACTCCAACACATACACACTCACACACACACACACACACACACAATTTACCCCAAACCTAAAGATGCCTCAGTTCAGCAGCCCTGAATGTACGAATGTCAGATGTCTGCCACTCACAGCTTAACCACTGAATACTCTATTACTGAAACATACAAAAGTATGTATGTTATTCCTTACCTCTGCATCTCCAAAAGTAATTCATGTGTGTTATTCTAATGGTTTATTTCACTTTAGAAAAGTAAAGTTTATGATTCTGTAATTTTATGTGTACTTATTTTTTTAGCAAGTTATAAGAGTCACTTGAGAATGTTTATAACTTTATGCGAAAGAGTAGTTGCTTAAAATTCTGTTGTTTAAAATATAGTTGGACTACAAAAAACAGTATGTTCAATTAGAAAACTAGAGTAAATGACTGGCTAACGATGCTTCCTATAAAATCAAGGATTTCCATGTCATTTCCAAATATGAACTTTAGTGTATTGAGAAAGAGGAATCATTTCTGGTGTTTAGAAAAGAATAAAGAAGGTTCAGAATAAAATGTTTGATATCAATAAAAAAAAATTAGAAAAGACACAAAACTATTATTAACTTGAACATGTTTTTGTTAAGGAAATACATTAACAATGTCTCTCAGACACATTTTTACTATGCATGTGTAAGTGTGCAGTAATTACATAATAATTTTGTGTGTGTGATGCTTGGGATCCAACCCAGGGCCTCGTGCATGCAAGGTAAGAGCTCTACCCCTGAGCAACATCCCCAATCCCTACCTAATAATTTGTAAAGGGCATGCAGTTACACACTGATAGTAGAAAACATTCAAAAATGAGAACAAGAGACAGTTAAAATGTAAAAGAACTGTATTTAGGTTTCTTGCGCAAAATTTAGAAATTGTTGTAGTCAAATAAAATTATAAAAGGACAACTATACAAATAATGATTTAAACACTATTATAGGGCACCACACTGTCAACTATGCTGCGTCAAAAATGTGAAAATATTGATTGTGTGTTAATTTTAAAAGTAAGCATATTGAACATAAATTATTGAAATCAACAAACAATAAGAACATTTAAAATGTTGAAATTATCCTTTTCTGTTACTATTAGTCCATTCATTCTTGCCATATGCATGGTTTAAGTTTCTAAAAATTTTCCATTGAGCCTTTGTTCCTATGTTTCAGAAACTGAACAAAATACTGGAATTGAAAAGAGGCAGATGGGCAAAGCTTGCATTTTAGGTGTCTTGAAGATCAATTTGAGAAAACTCAGATAAAGTGTACACTTTTGATGTCTCAGCTTTCAAGTCAGCCCAGACTCTGAGCTCTGGTCTAAATGCAAGGACATGGGATACCTCCATCTCAAAGCCTTTCATTCCTCAGGATGAGGTGTTCAATTTTTGAAATGTAACATTCCAATTCCCTTAGGATCAAATGTTTTTTTTTTTCTTTTTTTAAAGAACAGAAGCTTCTGAAACATTGCTATAACCCCCCAAAAAAAAAAGAAAGAAAGAAAGAAAAAATAACTACAAAAGGGTAGATTCATACTTATCTAAAACTAAAAGGCAAAAGGATACATTCCAAATAGTTCCACCCAAGGACAAAGACCAACAGAAATACATCACCTGCAGAGGGTCAAAACACTGCAAATAAAAAGAAAATTCCAAGCTTGCATGATAAGGGAGCTAATAGTTATGTAAACTTTATAATTAACTGAATGTAAAGCAATACTGCTCCCAAACGGTAGGGGTAGAGAAAGTATGACAGTTAAGGATATTATCACTCTTACGTATGTTAACAGAGAAAAGAATTATCTATTATCATTTAAAATCTTACAAAATTTATTAAGCAAATGGTATTAAAAGTGGTTTGTATATTTGTATGTATAGAGATACAGATTTAGATGATGAGAAAGATATAACTTATTAGATAGACATAGATAGATCAGATGATATAGATATAGATATACAGATAGAGATAGGGATAGGGAAAAGGAGAGGGAAAGAAAGAGAGAGAAAGAGAGGTATCCAAATTTTTCTGGTTCTTAGAAGTATGAGAAGAAGTTTGCACTCAGTCTGCCCATCTTGAATAATGAGAGATGATATACAAGTAAAGTCTTAGTTTAGAGAAAATAAGGTTTATTTTAGAATAGGAAAGATGGTCCCAAAAAGAAACCAGATAAAAACAAGAAAGCTTCTTTGTCTCCTTTCTCTATATTTTCTCACACTTCCTGCCTTTAGGGCTTGCCCCTCCCATTTTGCATGTGTATGAATGAAGAGTGAAAGTTCTTTGTTCATTTAGACCTCCTTTATTTGTCCACAGTTCTTACCTTTACAGTACCCCATAATATCTTCTTGCATATGGAAAGAAGAAAGTTCTTTGTTTCCAGGGTGGAAAAGTTCACTTCCCTGGTTACCCACTACATCCCTCAATCCTTGCTTTGTCTCCTTGGAATATCTAGATATAGACACGTAGATAAGTAGATACTGCATCTGCAAACAACACCTAGGATTTGGAGACAGATTTATTTGCATTGACAGGCACTGACTGGGATCATTCCCAAAATATCACACCCTGATCTCTGGTGGTCTAGGGCTTATATGGGATAAGCAAGTGGGAAGTACAGAGGCAGAATGGCTTGTCAGTTGGGGATTGGTTCTTACAACATGCATCGTAGTGACAGTCATGCATCACAATGACCAGCCATTTCTAGGAGACAAAGCAACCACAACTACAACAGGAACTATTATCCAGGCATCTAAGAAACTGAAGTATACTGGCTGGGGTCCCATTTTCTGATATAATATGTACAAACCTATATAAATACATAGATGTAGGCATGTATATGTCTTCAAAGGGCATATGATTAGTTAATTCATCGCCCACTCATTCACTTTTTTTCTCATTAATTCAACAATTGTTTGACTTCCTGAAAGCTATGTTCTGTGCAAGGCCCTGAGATAACTTCATGAATGCAACACTCATTATTTCTTTTTAGGAATCCTACTAGCTAATTTATCTTGTTTTGAAGTGCTGTATTGCATTAATTGTTTTGCTTTTATTGGTTCTATTCTGTTCTCTTTTGTTTGATTTTACTGTGTCTGATGGTATGGGCAGCTATTTTGAAGACAAGAGGTATTATGGTAGCCATTGTTGATTTCCTATTATCTTGTTTTGAAATCCTGTGTCACTTACACTGTTTTGCTTTGATTGGCTTTATTCTGTTTCATTTTTATTGGTTTTATTCTATTTAAAATAAAAAAGGTATAAAAAATAGAAAATACTACAGTAGTCAAAAGATATAATACATTTTCAGTTAAATAAAATGGAAACAAAATGTGGAAAATTAGTTTTCATGGTTAAAAAAGGAAGGCACTTAAGGAAGCAATCTCCAGGTCAGTTACAGCAAATTTAATAATGTATGAGACTGAGTCTACACACATACTGCAGAAGTTACATAAAGGAAAACAGTGATTTGTTCATGGCATCAAATTTTACATTTCACAGTATTATAATTTTCAATTTCTGTATTGAATTACAGTGCAAATGAATTTTAATTAATTATTAACATTCGCAAAGCATTTAATAAAACATATATACCTGTAATATGCAACATGGACATATTCAGTGATCATCAAGAAAATTATTATTACCATTTAAAAAATGTTAATATTACAGAGACAAAAGCAGTAGTATCAAATCATAGGGAACCCCAGACATAGTGAGTTTGTATCACTAGGAAAGCTTAGAAAAACTTGTCTTCAGAATTCTAAAAGTTGAATAGAAGAATTGTTGGCAAAAGCAGCTCATGAAATAATTGAGCAACTCTGAGTCTGCATAAGCAATTTATAGTGCTCATTGGTGGATAATTCTTCCATAATTTGTATCTGATAAATAGAAAAACAAATTTTATACAATCACTCCATGTAAAGTCATCAGTTCTGGTTACTCTATGCTTTTTACTCTAGAGTATTTTCATTACAAATCTGAATATTCACAGCCCTTTCTTCCCTTTTTGTAGACTTTACTCAGAGAAATGATAGTCATTTGGCGATTATCCCAAACCAAGATAATTGTGTTAAAATGCAAAGAACTCTTAACGTTAAATCCTAAACAAATAATAGGTAACAGGTGCATAGTTACACCTTTCAGTTTGACTTGGCACTGTCTACTCACAGCTTGGCTTTTACACACTCAGACTCGTCTTTAATTCCCAAATACAGCATCCAGAGTATGACTACAGTTGATTTTTCAGTCTATCTGCCAACTACTTTGGTGAGTGACAGGTCAAGACTCTGCAAAACCATCTAAAGCCAAATTAAAATTTCCCAGGTCTCTCTAGACTTTTAATACTGGTTCTCAAAGGACAACTCCCAACCAACTAATGACATCAGCATTGTAAGAGAGTGCTAATGTTACAAATTTTCAAGCTCTGCTGTAGGCCTAATAAATCAGAAACTTGGGAAAAGCAATCCATTTTTAATAGGACATCTAAATGATTCTGAAGCATATTCAAGTTTGGGATACACTGCTCTAGGGCTCCAATTCAGTTCCTCCTATTCTGGAGCATAGAATTACTTGGTAGTATTGTTGTATTGATAGTTATTCTTCTAACTAAACTTTTTCCTTCTAAAACTTTTGTCTATTCTATGGACTAGTCTCTTCTATCTTCTCTTGTATTCTTTCTGAAAGCTATCACATAGAATTATATTACCTCAAGGCTTTCCTTATCACCACGTGTGTATCCTGAGCACCTTTATAGTTGAAAAGATAGTGCTACCAAACAGATCCAAGAATACACTCACTTTACATTAAAAAAATATTTTATCATATGAAAAGTCTATAGGTATCACAGGTTATTCAGGAACTGAAGTTCCTTCAATCTCCTCAGCTTGCCATTCCCAGGACCTTGTCTCAACTGCATAGCAAAAGAGGGGTGTAGGTCTCTCTATGACTCAAATTAAGGGGGAAATAGAGAAAGTCAGGTAAGATTTCCTTTTAAGCAGGTAGGCCAGAGGTTGCATACTGACTTTTTTTAGCATTCAACTGGATATATTTTGCCTCAAGAGGTGCTGTTCAAACAGGTACCCAGGAAGAAGAGTGGAAAGACCTGACCAAGCAGTAGGTAACCAACATCACACTCACCCTCTGCATCATCCCTGAAAGTCCTCACCTGGCTTTTCACATCGGAACAATGCATACTATCTTCAGTTCTCAAATAAGTTGCAGTGTTATCACATCTTAACAATTTGTTAGAGCTTAACATTTCATGATATTTTGTCTATGATTTCAAATTATCATATGATTATTATCAGGGGCAGACCCCTCCATAAATATATGCGAAAGTCAGCCTGCAGGGTATAGAAGAAAGTAAGTAGGACATTAGAAATCAGAATAGCAATGCTTAGAGAATTCATCCATCCTTTCATTCTGCTCAGAAGTCATTTTCAGTGTATGTATATATGCATGTGTGTGGAGATAGAGATTTTGTATCCATATAATTTTTATATGTATGCACACCTTTCATATAGGCAGCAACCATATATAAATTTCTTTTTTCACCTTAAAATTTATAAAATATTTTTCCTTAGGGGCAATATGGTTCTAATGTGGTAAACTATCATAAACTATTTTTCAAAAGCATTCTTGCTTTGTAATTTATGCAATGTTATAACTGTTATTTATGAGCATTTATTGATTTTTTTATTCTTATTAAATTTATTGGTAAAATTTAGATATATATAATGTTCATGTTTGTCATATGGAATTTGTACCTGTCCATGGTATATTCTGATTCCTCTTTCATTTTTTAAACTTCAGCCTCCTGACAGCCATCCTATCCCCACTCTTAGCACCACATAATGTGAAGTTGGGAGTGCTTTCTCCTCTTGCCTCTTACCTGCCCATCAGTGAGAATGGGAATAGATCCTATGCTGCTGGCTTCTAGACTTTGCCCAGGGATCCACTCATACTGTGAGTAGCAGAAGGCTTGGGGATCAAGTTTTGTCCTCTAGATATTACAAATTAAAAGTCCATGTGTCTGAATTTCCAGATGGTGATATTTCAGAGAAATATTTCAGCGTTCAGTGATTTTTCGTTCACATTTTATCCTTCCTATACATATTCCCATCGATTAGTTCATTTTGGGCATTACTTTTACTTAAGATTTATCTATTTTTATAGCAAGGGATTTGGTTTGCTGTATCTTACAGGTGAATATATTTGAGTGTCTGGATATTTAGAAGACATACCCCTGGAGGACAAAAATAATAAGTCATTGAAGGATGAATTTTCTTTTCCTGCTTGCCCTTCACTTTATAATTAGAACAGTAAAGCTAATAGGTAGGTCCAGTATTTTTCTGGTGGACTCTTGGGGAACACAATAGATTACAACAATTTTGTGTATGAAGTGAAAGTAATTGGATTCAGTGTAACACTCAGAGTTACATTAAAAAAAAGACGATTTAAATGAGATTGGTAAGATAAATAAATAAGGAAGTTAAACTACAGTAAATGCAAAATGTTTTAAAATAAATCTGAAAAATTTTAAAATAATATTTATAGGAATATATAAAAATTTATAAATAAAACATGTATTACAGAAAATCAGTCTAATTGAACTCTTATACTCACAAACTTAATGGTCAACTCAATATTCCATGAATATCATATTTTTTCCTTTGTTCATATTTTATTTTAAAGAGGGAAAGACAAAACAACACAAGAAAAACAAGAAACAAAAGAGACAAACAACAATAACAAAAAACCCAAAACAATAACAACACAGGCTTTTCAAAACAAGGTGGTAGGAACTTAACAAAGGTTATTTTGCATAGTTATCTTCAAAAGAGTTACTCAGATTACCAGATAGAGACTGCAAAATGGATCTAATCCTGTGAATGTCAACTGTTTTGTTCTAAGAACTAATAGAATTAGTAGTACAATCATTTTAGCTATCTTAGTTGTGTATATAAACTAATTTATATCTTTTTTCTTTTCCCTTCCTTCTTTTCCCTTTACCCTAATCAAGTTATTTTTACCCTTTCAGCAGTTTCTTACCCTTTCATAATATTTATTGAAGATTTTGGATTTCATTTACTCTTTCAGTTTCTTACACCAGGAAGATAATACAACATTTACACATGTGAGTTTGATTTATTTCACTTATGAGTATGGTTTCAAGTTGCATCCATGGATATCATATTGATGTACTTGTAGTAATGGATGGAAATAAGTAATAAATATTCATATAAAAATGTCCTTCAAAGAAGGAAAAACTGGTGAAAGTAACTTTTTGAATTGTATCAGTTATTTTAAAAGCTTTAATGAAAAATGTTTTATATATGACATATACATTTATACATATCTTGAGCCAAAATCTGGACACCTCATCCATTAAACTCTACTAATTTTTACAGGTCTTATTATTTAATTAGACACAAATGTATATAGTATGCTCTTTTCAGGGAAATTTTTAAGTAAAATATAATTGTAAGCTATCCAAAAATGTCCTTACAGTTTCCAGATTGAAGTTCGATTATGTAGTGTATAATTGATTAATCTCTTCACATGATATCCAAGTATTGTTTTCTAATAATATTTTTTGATTTGGTAAATGCATTGTTCAAAATATCTGCAGAGAATTACAACTCTAATTCAAATTAGTGTTATTTTGAAGGAAACACATTCCAACTCTTAACTTCTCCTATGATTTCTATCTACTAAACAACACCAGTTTCTCCTAAATTAAGATTCTTTTTTCTTTCTTTTCTTTTCTTTTCTTTTCTTTTCTGTTGTTTTTTCCATATGGGAGACAAAGTCAGGCTTGCTCTACCACTGAGATAAATCTTTGCCCCTTTTTATTTCCTGCCTCAGCCTCCCTTAATGTTAGAATTACAAGCATGAGCCAATAAGCCTGGGTTTAAATCAAGATTATTACTTCAATTCATATAAACTATAATGATTTTCTGATTGCTACTTAGAAATTAAATCTAAGGAAGCCACTTTTCAGATCTACAAATTTCTTACATTCTCACTTCAAATGTAGATTTGCTTCAGAAAATATCAACACTCAATTTCCCTGTTCATATTCCCTTTATTGACCAAGGTTTTCCCCTTTATAATAAAAGTGTACCCATCAGTCAGGTGGCCAAGTTTCATGCAAAAACTCTTAAAGTGTAAAGTGAAGGAATAATTTGCAGAGCTCCTTGAACAGAAGTACCATAAGGCGTATCCAGTCATTTTCATTGAGAGGCATTCTCAATAAATTTACTTTTTATGTTTCTTATCAAAATTTCTTACTTATGTTTGGTCAAGTATATACTATTAACATTGGTTTTGATAATGTAACCAAGATATTTAAGAAAACATTTGGAACAAAATTAATATAAAAATTTAAATTTTCAATTTAAATATTTTGATGCATATTAAAATGATACATGTTATGTAAAACTTGCAAGCATAAATTTACCACCTTAGGACAAAATTCTGTAGAGCTATTAGAATTGAAATATAAGTTCAAAGAAAAAAGAAAGTTATAAAAGTTCCAACTATTTAAGGAATATTTGTTTCTATATTGTTTAAATAAAGAGTAGAATATATCAAATCACTATGGTATTTACATTCCATTTGAAACATTATATATAATCAAACATTTGTATTTCAATATTTAGTGCATCCTGAAATGTACCTTTTAAATAATCTCAAATTATATGAACATTTTAAAATGTCATTTTAAAAAGTAATATTTAAAAGTTATGTTCAACATTCTTTCAATGAATCTATAAAAAAGTTATCTGACATTTATTGTTTTTCATTATTGCGTATTACTTAGGTTCTAATTTACTCATCATTTTTTCATTTATCACTTCAATGTATACATACAACTAGTTGATGCTTATAATTAGGCTAAATGTAGAAATCTGCAAATATGGTGTTACACAGATATAAAGTAAGAATTTTTCATATCAAAGAATTCAATCTGGCAAGAACAATAACAAGGAAGAGAAGTTATGGTAGTACATTTGAGTGCCCTGTGAAGATATTTAAAGTGTAAGGAAAAATATGTTCACCAAACTTAACTCCTGATGAACTCAGCAGTCAGAAAAGATGTTTGGATTTCAGAAGATGTGTGACTATCCCTTCACTGGACGTTAAAAAAGTGTTAAAAGGTATCCAGGTGTTTGTTTGTTTGTTTGTTTGTTTTGGTATCAGGAATCAAATTCACAACCTCATGTTTGTCAGGCAGGCACTGTGCCACTGAGGTATAGCCCCAGTGTGTGTGTGTGTGTGTTTGCGTGTGTGCACATGCAGATGCATTTGCACATACAAAAGTGAGTACATACATGTGTTGTAAGATGAATAATGTAAAAAAATATAGCTAGATGAACTAAGCAGAAAGTGAGTGTGTCATTGCTTAATAATCTGAAATAGTTACTTCTGAGTTCTCCCTCATTTCATTTTGCCCTTCATGAACAACACTGTCTACTCAAGACATGAAAAACAGGTCACACTGAAAGAAATTTTTAAGCTAAATCAAGAAAACAAATGTACCACATTTTCAGCTTCATAACTCAAATATGTGTGATGAGGGTGTTAAAAATACACTTGAAAGAAAACACTATCAAACTGAGAAGGTTCCTTTCTGACCTAACCACCATGAGCAAGAAAAACCTCCAACCTTGGGAGTGAGTGGTTTCGGAGAGAGAGAGAGAGAGAAAGGAGTTCGATGTATTATACGTTCTCTGCACTACTCTTTGTTACACTTTGAGATCACTTGGTGCCTTGTGGGAACATGATAAAATTTATTTTGAGATTTAGTAGAACGCACGTAAGGAGCAATATTTCTCTGCTCCTCACCAATAGACCCCTGACATTGACATGGTCAGAGGATACAAAGAGGATGGTGTGGGAGGTCTAGAGACAAGACCGGGCAAAGCTCTGCCAAAGTCAGTTATCATTTCCAGATGAAAGTGGAAAGATTGAGCTTTCTAGTGAATGTTACAAAGATATTAATGAAAAGAATGACTCTCTGGTACTTCCTAAACGTCGACACAGTCAAAATATAGGCAACCCACAGCAGACTGAGAGGTGAGTATTTCCCAATAGGGATCTAAGGAGATTTGGCACCAGTTGAAGGTAGCCTGAAAACTGTTCAGGACCCAGCTGACACTCAGTTCACTGAGATAAAGATATCTATACATACATGGCCAAAGCAAAGTGAAGAATAATAGGACTCATTACTCTACCATACTCATCCCTCTATCACACTCAAATATCCTTCTAAAGGTTGCGGTCAGGCAAAAGTAGATACATGAGACAACCTGATTATGATTGAATTTTAAACTAGTTGATTGAAAAAATGGATGAACTAGAAAGAGAAACCTAGAAAATGTCTAGATTAAATTGTCTGTCATTATGCAAATGGAATTCCAACAGTCAAAAAATTAAATTGAGTTACTGAAGTAAAGCAAGTTACATTTTTGTACATCAGCGTTTTTAACTTGGGTATTATAGTTAACATACATGAAAGCCTTGTATGTCAGAATAAGGAGTTGAAGTTTTATCCTGAAGGCAATGTGAGGCAATTGAATAATTTCAAATAGAAAAATGAAGTAAGTGGTTTTGAATGTTACAGTACATACTCTAGCAGCATTGTGGAGAATGGATTCGTGAATTAGAGAACAGAGATGCAGAAAGCCAGATGAAGAGTGTCCAGCAAAAAACATTGTTCCTAATCACAGAAATAAGCAACAAAGCACAAGAATAAGCTGTGATAGTGAAGATGGAAAGGAGAGTAATCATTTGAGAGTTTTCAAAGATAGTTGTTTACGCTCAACTCCAACAATTCAACCTCATCAAACTGGTCACTGGGATGAGATTCTGAACATGATGCTACCAGTAACCACTTTCATTGAAACCAGTTTGCTCTTGTGTTGGTTCCTGCAGTTCATTGATTTCTGTACATTTATTATCACATTCTGTCTTATTTTACTTTTACCTTGTAAAAGGTGACAAGCTACTATCTGTGCACTCCAATACTCTTTTACATATATTGCATTCATTGACTATGGTGGGTAGTTATATTCCACAAGTAAAGTGTGGATTCTTGGCCTTTCAAATTAAAACTATACATTTGAAAACAGTATTGGTTGACTGAGTGCATCATTTTGTTTAAAGCATTTGTGTTGATTATGTTGTATAAAACACAATACTATGTGAGTTAAGTGTAGTTCAAAATCCCAGCTTCAGTTCAAATCCTAAAACTTGTTAGCTTCAAAATCTTTCACAAGTCATGTTATTCTTATGACATGCACAATGGGGGTGATACTAGCACCCTACTCATCAGTCAGCATAGAGCAATTAGTACAGAGCCAAAGACAGAGAAAACACATGTATGGAAATTTGACATTTCTTGTGTGTGTTTAAATTTTTAACTTGTATTTGGCAATAAGGAATTTGCTCACCATAATTTGTCTTAATGTAAATCTATATTTGACATGGAGAACTTCATATTAGAATCTGTGCATTCAAAAGTTGACAAATATATAATTAATTTATTTCTCATTAATCTTCACTTTGTTTTGGCCATATATGTATCTTAATATCATTACATTTTCTCTAAAACACTTTACAGAAGGGCAGGATGAATACTGTCCTCATATAGTGTGCTGAGTTCCTATGTAGAGGTTTAATTTACAACAATAATAGAAGCAAGATTAGAAATAATCCAAATAGATAGAAGACTCTTTCCAGTTGAGTTATTTCTGCCAAGCAGAATGTTTACATTTTTCCATAGAACAAATTAGAAGTTTTCCAGATGGTTTTCTAAAGTATTTTGCTCTCCTCTAAGCAAAGGATAAGTTAGAAGTATTAGGAAAATGTCATTTCCACCTCTCTGAGAAGCATATTTTTGTAATTAAAAGAACTAAAGTTCAATCACATATAAAGTGATCTCTACTCACCATATGAGTTACATTTGTATACTGCAGGTACTTGCTTAATTTGAAGTTTATAAAAAATATTTTAGAGCAAATAATCACCTTTTCCAATTCTTTCTTTATTCAAAAGACTAATCTCCATAATTCCATCAGAGGAAATACAATATGCTAATTTGTCAATAGCAAAAAATGGAAAATGTTTTTATTCAACTCGTTGCTAACTAAAAACATCAAGGTGGGCACACGATTTGTCATATAACAACACATTGTCTGGGTATTAACAAAGAGAAGAATGGTTTTGTCTCAGTATCAGTGTCTTCACAGTAAGTAAACAATTTATTTCTAACTCAATCCTCCCGAGATGGTGAAGTGGGAAGAATCTAATATTAAGTTTTGCAGAAGAGATTTTATCACTTGTCAAATTAAGATAGCTACCTTTGTGAGATGAAAAAACGAATCTGAAAACAAAGCTGAGACTGGCAGAAATTCATCACAATTCTGAAGGTTTGCATTTCCACAGCACAATGTGCTCAGGAAATCAGAGGAAAGTTGCCTCAACCCAGGCTAGTATAGCACATGTAAAGCTACCATGTAGCTCCACACTTAGAAATCTGGCTAGGAACATGTGGAAGCTAAAAAGTGTGATTCATATAGATGAGCAGTCTTCTCTTGATAACCATGATGCAGTTGAAATTTAAAAAAACAAGTTGTTGTGGAGGCACCTATATAGTCTTATCTGTGTTACTTGTTTATTTTTTTTCAGGAGCTCAACTTTTTTAAAAATTTTTATCGGCTCATATTTCCTATACATAATGAACACATTCATCATAGGGATTTGTACCTGTACATGACATGTCTTTGAAGGAAGCCAGAGTTAGTTGTTACATAAGATGATTTAGGGATAACACAGTTTGAAATTCAAGAAAGCAAAGATGTAGTACTATTATCTGTAATCTCAAATAACTGAAACTTGCTCAATGAAATTTAATTTCTAATACAAATTATCATTGAAGTACCAACTCAATAGAGTGATAGGTTAGCTGAATTGTTTAAGGTATAATTCAGAAAGAATAATCTGATTATCATTATGGAAAATATCCTCTGTGGAAAATACCCTCTTTCTACCTACGATGATTACATGTGGCAATAACATGTTAGAATTCTCTCATGATTCTTGCTCTTCTAGAAAGTAAACAATGTTATAGTTGTAACATTTAAGTTCAAGTGATCCAGGGAAGTTTTAAATATTATTACCATATCTCATGAATATGTTGAAAAAAATCTAAGGTCAATGAAAAGATTCTTTAAGCCTTTACAATACTCTAGTGAGTATGTGGTCAAATAAATTCTCTGAGTTACTCGGCTCTTAGAAAATAAGATGTATGTTTTTATTACACACTAACAATCCTCTTTAATAAGTATTTTCAATGTTTCCCCAACGTTTCTTGTTTTTCCTTATGTCCAGTTAGGGAGAAACTGGAACATTCTTATCTATGCAAATAGTTTGGGTGAGGAGAACCAGTCGATTATGTATGGGAAATCACATCAGAAGTCTTTCTGCACGGGAGTTCTAAGAATTTTCTAGAAAACAATTTGACCACATACTCTTACTAAGCAGCCCCCATGTTGTCGCCAGTCATCTTGAGAGGAGTGGGCCATTCTCAAAGTCTCAGGCCAAAATCCATCTGGCAGAAACTTTCTTTGGGTAGAGACTTGGATTGCTCACATATGGTTTCTCATTTTTTAAGCCCAGGGAAAAAAAGAAAAAACTCTGGAAGGAGTACTCATTATGGCTGCTACCTCCACACTCAGTCCTAAGACCACAGAAACAGCTCCCCATGCATTTGTTGGAATATGCATTTTAAACAATTTTGTTTGAAGTATGTGTTCCCCTGTTGCAAAACAAATGTTAGTTTTTCTACATTAAATTTCAAACTCCAATAACTGCCAAAATTTTCACTGTAATAAGTTGTATTTCCTGATGAGAAGAGAAAAATATCCCAGTGTTGAAATCATAATGCTATTGTGTAGGAGTATAAGGTGATCATTTTATATTTTTGCAAAGATTACAAGAAAATGCTGTCTACACTATTTTAATAGTTGGATTTACTACATATATTTTCTAGAATAAACTACATAAATTTCATATTCTATAAATGTTACTTGCCAGCAACTTCTAAAAATTTCACTTTTTGAAAAGAAATGCTTGCAATGATTTCAAAAAATTAATTTTCAACAGTTAAAATTTATCTAGGGGTGCAGATGGAGTACTATAATTGTAATTAATTTACTTTTAGCATATCTCTAGTACTGAATAAGTACTCATCATTATTCAACTTTTCAGAAGCTCTATAAATATATAATTTTTATTCTCATAGGATACCAGTTAAAAGATTGACTAATGAAGGTAAAAATACCTGTAAGAGTTCCAGCGTGTTTTCCAACTTGTTCAGAAGAAAATGCCTGGCACTGGAGTGTTCTTTGTGAGTCACCATGAAAAGCTTACACATCTCACATGAACATGGGATAATTTTACTAGTAAAAACAGTAAGACTTTATTATATGCCAAAATAGGACATCACTATCAAATCCGTATTTCTTTGTATGTATTTAATGATTGATCAATTATGTCAATTTGAGAAGTTTACAAGCTTAACTAAACCAGCTTAGCAATTCTATACCCTAGGGCGTAGAAGACACACCCTACTCTGGTATATTGTCTAGATGGTATAAAGGAGAAATGGTGAAGGATGGACCTGCTTCTATTCAGAGGAGCTCCAGTCTTTGCCTTCTGCTTGGCTGTCATCTCCTGGCTTTCATCATAGACTCTTTGGCTTCTGGTACAGATACTTCAGCCCTTTGGCATAAATTCTGTGTTGGTTACTTTTCTTTCATTGCTGAGACAAAATGCCCAACACTCAAATTTGAGGAAGGAAAGATTTATTTAGCTTACAGTTTGTAGAGGTTTCAGTCCATATTCAGTTGGTTCCAAGGCAGGGTGCATGGCAGAGGAACAACAGCTCATGGTGGCCAGAAGACAGAAAAATAATCAAGAATAAAAAAAGGGAGGAGTGCAGAGGGAAGACTTTTTCTGTCCCTTGTATTCTATGTAGGTCACACCCACCATAAGGTTGGTGTAGCACTCACACCCATAATCCCAGTATTGGACTATCAATCAATCACAAATTCTAGAAGCCTCCCCCATGACTGCACAAGGCTTTAGCACGGGGGTGGACATCCAGACAAGCCATAACAGATTCTTCAACCGTCTATTGCAGACCCATCAGTCTCCTGATGCAGACTTCCATGGGGCACTGCAGTGAGCTCCAGACCTTAAACTGAAACCTTCTATCTCCAGTCTACAGACACCTCCTGTACCCTTCCTCTTTCAATTCTGTGGGTGGCCATCACAAGCCAATCTTGTAATGTCTTACACATTTGTATATCTTGTGTTATATCTGTTTCTCTAGTAAAATACTGACTGATACAGATTTTGGTACCAGGAGTACCTCCAGAGAAACAGAACTATAATGATGAAATTCTTCAATGGCTTTAGGGGTTCCTGGAGTCAGTTCTGCAACTTGATGAGACCTAAAGACACCATGGTCTGTCCTAAGTCTGTGGTGAATACTTAAAATCCTTGGCATGAACTGTTTGAATTAATATGCTATGTAGATCCATTTGATTATTCTAATTCACCACTTGTGAGTTGTAAGGAATTTAGCAACTACATACATGAAGGTTTTGAATTTCTCTGGCAGAGTAGAAAACATAAAGATGCTGGTTGGTTGACCTTAGCATCCCTGGCCAAACTAGTGAAGGAAAACAATGGGCTCAATGCATCCACAGGAAGTCGAAAGTCTTCTGTCTGTGAGGACAAATTAATAAATGAAAATAAGGAGCTCAAAGATTCAAATTCCCTGATCCAGGAACACATAAGTTATTTAAAAGTTACCAAGTGTTTCCTGAAAGAAAATCTCTCTTTTAGCCACAAGGCTGAGATTGCATAATCCCAAACATAGTACCTCATAATCCCATTGGCTGAACTACAAGGTTAATTTAATACTCAGCCTTGAAAGGTCTCTGAAGCAAAGGTGAGATCACTGATCAGAAAAAATGGGATCCCACAAACTGGGATGAAGATGTGCAGAAGGATCCTGATGAAGCTGAGTATGTCAAATTTCTAGATGCTAACGAGATTTTGCTAGAGGAGGAGATTTCCCTGCCCATAGTGGCAGAAGTATTCCTACCTGTATCCCCATGGTGTTGATCTCTCCTAGTATACCTCTAGAAGCAAATACTGTGTTGACCAAGCAGGATAATGTTAACACTTCTCAGGACCCACCCTCACCACTCATTGTTGCCTCTATACCTTTAACCAGACTCAAATCACA
>RJWM01028634.1:0-25386 GCA_004363535.1 Dasyprocta punctata
CTTTGTCATGGAAGTATCTTGTTTCTCCGTTGATTTTAAAAGATAATTTTGCAGGGTACATTAATCTGGGTTGGAAGTTATTTTCCTTCAGGGCTTGAAATATTTCCCCCCAAGCTCGTCTTGATCTGATGATTTGTGTTGAGAAGTCGGTCGTGATTCTGATGGGCCTTCCTTTGTAGGTAATCTGTCTCCTTTCTCTCCTGTATGCTTTTAATTATGTCTTGAGGCCAAAATTATTGCCGTGGGAATACATTTCTAATTACATAATGGAAGTTGGTTAAAAAAAAAAAAAAAAAAAAAAGCACCTTTCAGTTACAAAAATCATTGGACTTTAACATCTGGGGATCCATTTGCTCACTGGAAGCAGGCACCAGGGAAGTCCCTGCCTCAGTATACCCAATGAGAGCACCTAATTTTGGGGTCTGAGGGCCCTTGGAGGAAAGGGTCCATGGCACTCACAGACTGAATGGTTGGTGGTGGG
Source organism: Dasyprocta punctata (assembly GCA_004363535.1). Classification (NCBI taxonomy): domain Eukaryota; kingdom Metazoa; phylum Chordata; class Mammalia; order Rodentia; family Dasyproctidae; genus Dasyprocta; species Dasyprocta punctata. Next base: position 482 of record RJWM01028634.1, read on the forward strand.
CATGACATCCAGGTATGTGCTAGAGATGGGGATAATGATACCTACTTTTACAGTTGTGGTGAGGATGAAATGCAGTCACACAGGTATAGTACCTGGTACATACAGTATTTCCTATCTCATTCTCTTCCAAGTACCTCTCTGCCACCACTTAACAACATGCACAGCAAAAGCTTGATTCTAGGATGTATGGTATGATGTTGCTCTCCCTTAAATGGCAAAATAGGGTAGAGGGAAGCTCATGGGCTTGAGAATGAGGGAGCAGTGACTTTGCCTCTTTCTTACCTTTTCATAGAGAGAATGACACCTGTCTTCTATCTTATGCTTGTGGGAAGATTCGATGAGATCATGCAGGAAAGCAAAGTTCTTGGCCTGCGTCAGGCACACAGGAGCCTGCCACTCAATAGTACCACTGTCTCCCATTGTCAAGTTTGTCCATGGAAATTGAGGAGAATGTGGCAAAGGCCACAGGAGCAGTCATACCCTGTGCTGGGAGAGTTCAACAGGGAGAGGGGTCCAGCTGGAAAGAAGGCTGGAAAGGCCCCAGATGGAGGGAGCCTTTGATCGCATATGCATGTTAGGTAATGGGAGGAGGAAGTGGTGACTCCAGATAGATGTACAGAGACAGAAGAGCATAACTGACAGCTGGGCTAATGAAGGGAGGTTTTGGAGGTTGAGGCAGGAATGCCTGGGGCTGAGGTCTGACTTGCAGATCCTTGAGTGAGGCGGGTATTGGCTGGACCACTGGGAGCCGCTCTCCTGAGCTGGGGAATATGGTATGCTGGGCTGAGTGGGCTGGAGGTGAGGAGGGGTTATTGGAAGTGCCTGGCTCTCAGGCTGGGGCCCTGTCACTTGGATCCTGCTGTCCACTAATGACTCTGGGAGGCTGGACCTGCCTGGTTATGGCAGGTCAGGTTCCAAGGGTATGTGGTGGGTGCTCTACAGATCACACCCTCCTGACCAGGTTGAGCCCTGATGGGGAATGAAGGAGCTAGAGTTTGCAGCCTTTTTGCTCTGCACCTGTCTAGTGAGGAAGTGGCTTCTGTCCTTTTGTCTCCTTCCTTCCTCTGCTCATCTTTCATGCAGTAGAAGCACGTTAGGGGAGGGCTAGAGATAAATCCAGGGAAGCTGTGCAGGAAGCAGGGCCTCTCGGCTAGTGGTGGGGAGGAGGAAGGAGAGAATCTAGGAGGTTGGAGTGGCCAGAGCAGGTGACAACTTGGCCTAGCTTCACCTTCCTGTGTCTCCAACCCTGGGCACAAGGAGGTGCAGCTGCTTGTCAGGCAGAGGAGCTGGGCCCACAGTCCTAGACTCAGAATGTGAACATGTGAAAGGCCTCTGGATAGCCGTTCTGCAGCCCATGGACAGGCTTTGAGGTAGAACATGTCTGTAAAATTGTGGGGCATGTGTGTGCGCGTGTGTGTGTGCATGTGCCTGGCTTCCTTCAGAGGGTCTGTGGCATCTCGAAATCTGTACGTCCCTCATTAGCGCAATATTAAACGTTCCAGATGAGGAAACTGAGGCCTGGACAGGGAGAGTAGGTTACTAGTTCCACAACCAGTTAACTTATTCAGGGAAAAGTGTTAGCGGAGCAGTGCTGGGAGCAGAGGATAGAGGGAGGGTGGCAGGGAAGAAGGAAGGCCCAGATCTGCCTGGGGATTAACCATCTGTGTGTTTGGTTGGAGCCATTCCTCACCAGGACACCTGATCCCTTTCTCCAGGTATTGTTCAGGTACTTTCCCAGGGTTGGACTGGGCTGAACAGGGGGTGGGGTGGGAGTTGATGGCGGTAACAAGTTGACTCTGTGTGTGGGGGGAGGGAGGGAGGGAAAGATAATTAGAGAGGGAGACAGAAGGCACATAGGCAGGGCAAGCCCTTCTTCTCTGCCCTCAAAGGGGAGCTTTAGCCTCAAGAAATCTCCCCACAACCTTGCTGAAAGGACAGGTGTGGATGAAGTTGAGGGCCTTCACCGAAATTTCCTGAGGGCAGTTCCAGGAGTACGAACTGGAGGGTTGAATGTATTAACCCCAGGATGGAAACTGATCTTGGGTTGGCCATAAAAAATTTTATTAGCCCCTCCTGAACCCTCTGTTCCCTCCCCACTTTTGTCAAGAGGCCATGACTGGCTGTGAAATCAGGCTCTGGCTGCAGGAAGAGTCCTTCGGGTCCAGCAATCCAGTGACTTTCAAAACGTGCTCTAAGGATAAGTGTGGATGGAAGGCTCACTGATCCCTACCCCAGTGCTGCTTCAACCAGAGCAGCGCCATTTTTCCTGATTGCCATTCCAGCTAAGATTTTGCTGGTGGAAAAGTCTTCTGACTAAAACAAAAATTCCAATCATCCTGCCTGGCTCTCCAGAAGTTTATAGGAGGAAAAACTGAGTTTGGGATTTAGGAAATGTAGGCCTTCCAACTCCCAAACCTATTGTTTTGTCTTTTCCTTCAAACCAGAACTGAAGCAGCCAGGAGATTGAAGGCCCTAGGAATGAGTCTGGGTGTGTTTTGGGGCTAGGAAAGGGAGTTGAGAAGAGCTCTCAGAAAGACTGGCAGCTCTCTTGCCATCCCAGCATGGAGAAATCCTCTCTGCAGCCTCAGATAGAAGCATGGATCAGGCATCTGGACTCTGCTTCTGCCCAGCAGAGAAACTGCATCAGGGTCAGAGAGGGACCCCTGTCTGGCTCTGAAGGTGTAAACTCTTTTCTTCCTCAGCCTAGTGGGCTGGGGTGACTCTTTGTCCTTGTCAACTTGGTGTGAAGCTTTGACAAGACTGTCTCTTTTCCAAGGCTGGGTAGACAGATGAAAGCAGGTCCCAGCCTGCTGAGCTGAATGCTCTGAGCAGAGGTAGTTTCTGGACAGCTGTGGAAGGCCTCATTTGCATATATGCAAATGATGCCTGGCTCCTCTCTTGCCCAGCATCATTCAGGCAGATCCAGGTGTTATTGGAAGAGTTCCAGATCCTGCACTGAAATTAGCCTCTTGAAGGAGTGTTTTGGTCTCCTGATATGAAAATTCCTTTGCACTCTTTCCAAAGACTCTGGGACCCTTCCCAAACCCCAGTTCCATTCCTCTTCCATTCATGTACTCCCACACTCTTAGACATGCAGCTAAAGAAACAGATTTGGAGACTGTCATGGGTGGAGGGCAGAGTTCTAGATGCGGGTCCTGGCTCTGCCATGGTTCCGCATGTGGGAAAGCCTCCTGACTTTTCTCACCACAGTATCCCCACTGGGTGAAAAGTGGGGTGTGTGTGTTTCAAGGTATCTTCTGGCTCCCAGGCTGTAAATGTTCATGACCACTTGTGCATTAGGGCTTTTGCTTGTAAGTAATAGATGCCCACTCAAGGTCACTAAATAAAAATGGAGAGACATATTAGGAGGACACAGAGAGTCTCAAAAATCCCCTTAGTGAGAATGGAATGGGTTCAGGAAATGGGAGGGAAGGAGGATGAGGAGAGCTGCCTGGTTTCTCCATCTCTCGTCATAGCTCAGTTCTGGGCCACTGCTCAATCTTCTCTCTGAAGACTGATTTTTCTCTCTTCTTCACTATACGTGGTGGAAAATGAATGCCCCCACACACCCAGGTCCAGGAAAAATGAGTCACGGAGCCTGAGTTCAAATGCTTGTCAGGGGCCTGTTTCCAAATTACTGGAGGGAGCATCTGTCAATTTGGCTAGTGTCAGGTGGCCATATCTAAGCCCAGTCAGTCATGGCCAAGGGTTTGCGGACATGTAGGAAAAACATGGCTGCCTGAGGTGCTAGACAGATAGGCAACGCTATATCCTGCTGCACTGAATTTGCAGTGAGAGGTACGGAAAATTTCATAATGAGCCACACTCTATGCTAAGCATATTTCATAAGATATTTAATAAACCATTGAGTTAGATGCTATCATTATCACACTGAATCCTCATAACTATTCCTTCAGGCGGGTTGCATTATTCTGCCCTTTTCACAAGATGAGGAACATGAGGGTTGGTGAAGCTCAGTAATTTGCTTGAAGCGATGGTGGCAAACCTACGGGTGCTGCAGCAGGCTGTTCGTCATCATTGAAAGCTCTCAAAGGTTTGCCATCCTAAGTCTCACGCATGCGGCTAATGTAAGGCAGAGCTGGGATTCTTACTTGGGCCTAAGTATCATGCTTATCTTCTTTAAAATAATAACTTCTGTTTTTTTAGATCTCTTGGGAAGAATAAGTGATTTGAAAAAGATCACAAGTGCTTACCAGAGTACTTGACATGTAGTAACCACTTATTTATGAAGTGGATCTTTGGTCTGTGCTCGAAACCTCTAAGAATTCCCAATACCTACAAGAACAGCCAATTTTACCTCTCAATAGCTGAAAGGTTCTTTATTTCCCGAACTATTGGACTGGCCTGAAATTGGACTCTGAGTAGCTTTTATCTACTGACCTTCACCCTACCAGTTAGGGACTGTCAATCCATCCTCTCTAAAATGTCCATGTCCTAATCCTTAGAGTATGTGATGTGACTCGGCAAGGGAGATTAAGGTTGCAGAAGGAATCAGGATTTCTAGCCATCTGACTTTAGAGAAAGGAGATTAATTTGGATTTCACAAGAGGGCCCAATGTAATCACAAAGGTCCTTAAAAGACAGAAGACGGAGGCAGAAGAGTCAGAGTCAAACTGATGGGATGTGAGAAGGGATTGACCCACCATTTCTGGCTTTGGAGATGGAAGGGGCCACAAACCAAAGAATGTGGGCAGCCCCTAGAACCTGGAAAAAGCAAGAAAATAGATTCTGCCTTTGGTGCTCTAGAAAGAAATGCAGCCCTGCTGATACCTTGATTTAAGGACCTCTGACCTTCAGAACTGAAAGTTAATAAATGTGTGTTGTTGTAAGCCATTTTGTTATAGTAGCAAAGAAGAAAACAAAACAAAAATGAATGCAGAGATTTTCTAACCAAATCACATCCTTGAAACTAGTATTCTGTTCTCCTGAGTGCCTCTTCCTCTAAGTTGTTCAACCCTGGTTCCTTGCAGTGCTCCTCATGTGAATGTTTTAAAGATTTCAAGCCACACTAGAACCAAGATGAAATCCTTGCTTGCCAATAAGCAGCTCACTGGTGACTGTTCATAGAGGGAAGCAATTTAGGTAGCACAGAATGGATCAAGTCTAGCTGCAAGGGTTTGTACATGTATGATGGTGGTGGCATGACGCCGAGTGAATGCAGGTATAATTTATCATGTCTCTACCTCTCTCAACACCCTGCTAAATACCAGAGTAACCTTTAAAGAAGGCAGAGGCCATCAATTAAATAAACAGATCCCATGATGAAGAATAGAAGTGTAAACACAAGGATGGTCTCATAATTTACTGGTGGTAAACCCGCTTTCTTCACTTGGTGGGCTGTTTCCCATCCGCACTAAAGAAAAAGGAGAAAATTCATCAGAACAATGTGAGACCTTCATAGGACCTGCTAAATACCAACATGGCTTACAGAAAAAGGTCTGGCATCTTCTTCCTGGGTTAAACATTCTTTTATTTATTTATTTTTATTTTTATTTTTTGAGTTTGACAAAATTTATTGATTATTTTAGTAAAGACGTTCATCTCAGTCATTTCTCTCTCCTCATCTCGACCTTAGATTAGTATTTCATTTGGGTCAAGAAAAGAGTATGGAGGAGAGGCATGTTATTTTAACAAACAGTAAAATGGACAAAAATGAGTAAGTTTGCCTACATAAAAGTAAGTTAAATTCGTGTATCTTGATATAATTAAATCATGCAAGAACTAATAGTTCTATATACATTTCCATTGTTTTACTTGGGGCTTAATCTAAACTTCAATGGAAAATAACAACTTATTAGGCATATGCACAGGTTTCTTCTCTGGAGTTACCACCTATTAAAAAAGATCAGCAAGTAATGACCACCAATAAAATAATCTGAAGCTGCCTTGAAATTTAACATTGTAGGAATTCTGAGGGAAATCATTGTACCACTTTTTTTTTGTTAAACATTCTTTTAATGAAGAGACTGCATTTGAATCTGGCTGGAATGATTTAGGCAATGCCTTCAGAAATGCAGGATGGATTAGATGACCTTTGGACAGTTCATCAGCCTTTTAATTCCAGGATATAAAGGTTGTGATTTATGTCTACATAGTGTCACCGATGACTAAACCATATATACAGCTAGCTTAATACAGAAAGAATAATACACTGAACTGGTATATCTAGGTCCAGTGGCCTGAGGATGTCTATGACATACTAAACAAAACTGGGCCAGAGATTAATATTGTTAAGGTCAGGGTGGTCATTTTGGGCACACAGGGGATAATCTTTCATACATGTATGCCATTCTTCTGTATCTTAGTTCCTCTGTAATGGGTAGATAGAGAGAGATGGTTATTAGAAAATAAAATGCTCTTAGAATTATTCCATGAATCATTAATGGGAGGTACCTTGGTTAGCAATGACTATGGAAATATGGCTACTAAGGGCAACTCGGGCACTGTTTCTGGATGGTTTTCGAGCATGGATCCTGGCCACAGAAATAGGCTTGGTAACACTGAAAAGATTTCAGATTTCAGGGTGAAAGGGAACATGTGTGAACAGAGACTATGTCTAAGGGGGTGGCCATCAGAAGTGACCATGTAGTGGCACCCATACTGTAAAGTGTCCCTTACCCAGGAAAGGGCCTTACTTTTGGCACAAGATGACTCGGATTGCATTTTCATCCCTATTATGGACCAGAGGATGAGAGATCAGCTTAAGAGGCAATTAATTAAACAGAACTGAGGTTTGGCAATTAACTTTGAAATATGTAAGCAGTTCAGGAGAGAGAGGAAGTGGTTTTCTCTTAGCACAGCCAGTGAAAGATGGTGCATTGTTACCACAGCTTTTGGGTAACCAACAGAAAAATTGTAATCTCCACTTTGCCCTCACAGAGAATATCACAGCCATGGTAGCCTAAAGATAGGAAATGTGGGAACTCAAAAAAGGGAGAGAATCAGTACTTTCTGGGTCAACAATAACTAGAACTTGTTAAGATTTTTCTGGAAGTCGGGGAGGAAGCCATAGGTTAACTAAAGAAATGTACCAGAGTTTGCCCAAGAGTACAGTCTGACTCAGCCTTATTTCCCTTAGAGTCATAATTAAGGAGAAATGTATTTGCTCCCTTAGGTGTGTTTGAATTACACCTGGCAGCTGGTGGGAGTGGCCCTCTGATAGAAGAGGAAGTGAAAGCCTGCACTGGGGTGGGGTGGGATGGGGTGGGGTAGACGGCAGGAACCAGTTTTGAATTTTTGTTCCATTATGTGTGAGTTTTTGAATCCTGAAAAAATTCCTTTACCTGCTCTGGGCTTCACTGTAAAAGTAAGAGTCAAAATACTTCTCTGTTTTGAGCACAACTGAATGGTTGTGGGGACATAGACCTCTAGTTTCCTGCGGGCCAGGAGATCTTGGTTATGGTCCTACTTCTACCATTAACCCACTGTTGGGGCTTAGGAAAGTCACTCTTCCAATCCCTGTAAACCCTCACTTCCCTCTAACATAAACGAGGGGTACCCCTGGAGCACCTACACTTTGCTGATGATAAGCATTCCCTGGGTCATTCATCTTCCCAGGCTGTTTTCTTGGAAGTTCTGACTGAGAGGGGGTGGGGTAGACTCAGAGATTTATTTGTTACTGAGGATGTTTGGGAAAGCCTGGGTTAGACTGCTGTCTCCTGAATTTATCAGATCATACAGGCAATAAGTTGGATGTGAAATGCAGACTTTAGGACTTCTAGCCTTGAGGCCTAGAAAGTTTCATTTTTAAACCGGCACATGATAGGATCAGGTATGTCTGGCAAATACTAGTTTAAATGATCTTTGGGGTCAAAGTGTATGAATATTTCCACTTAGAGATGACAGATATGATCATTATATATCTATATATCTATATATATATATCTATATATATATATATATCTGATGGCCACCCCCTTATATATAAATATAAGAACCTCCCACCCAATTAGTAGAGGCCTACTCTCTCCACCTTTTCCTAGTGTATTGAGCCAGCTTTCTCAGTTCTCTTCTGCTACAGTTTGAAACTGGAATATTCCCAAATGGCCCGTTCTTAAAGACTTGATTCCCAGGCTATGTTGCTATTAGGAGGTGGTGGAATCTTTTTTTTTTTTAAAGATAGTAAAATCCAACAAAACATAACAGAATGAAGTCAATAAAAACGAAGCAGTAGAACGGGTACAGAACTTCAAAGAAAGATACTATGAAGACAATACCTACTATAGTATATCTTGTTATTTTCAGAATAGTTGACCTTTCCAACAGGTATAGTAAAATCAAACCAAAAAAAAACAAAAACAAAAAAAAAAAACACAATAAAACCAATAAAAACAGAGTATAAAATAAGGCCAAAAAAATTAATCAGAATAAAGCAAAACAGTGAGAGCAATATTGGACCTTGAACACCATACAGAAGAGAATCCCGCATTTTTGCTACATTGTGTACTGTCATCTTCCAAAGAGATGCTCAGGCTGCCAGCCCCAGGCCTGCAAAATGAACAAAACAATACTAGCATTTAGTCGTTTTATGTACCTTAGTTGCTATCAATTTAGCCAGACCTCCGAACAAACAGGTTGCTTTGCAGGGGCAGGCAGAGCTTTGTCCTTGATTCTTAGCCTGCATGCAGGTAGGCGTACGGGGGTGGGAGGGGTGCATGTTTTTCTTCCTGGGGTCCATGCCTGTCATGCAGGCCCCCGGAAGGCAGACTTAGTTGTCTTCTGGTTGGAGGCACTCAGGCCCAGTTGGGTGGGCTCCCGAGAGGCCCATCTCTTTCTCTTCCTGGGGTCCACACCAGTTGCTCAGACCCCTGGAAGACAGACTTAGTTGTCTTCTGGTTGGAGGCACTCAGACCCAGCGGGGGGTGGGGGGGGGGATGGAGGGCTCCTGAGAGGCCCATCTCTTTCTCTTCCTGGGGTCCACGCCAGTCACTCAGGCCCCTGGAAGGCAGATTTAGTTGTCTTCTGGTTGGAGGCCTGGTGGTGGAATCTTTAAAAGGTGGGTCCAAGGGGAAGACTTTTAGGTAATTGGAAGTATGCCCCTTATAGGCATCGTGGGATGCTGGTCTCTACCTGTTGCTCTTGTTTTTTGTCCCCTAGCTTGCCATAAGGTGAGCAGCTGTCCTTTTCTAGGTCTTGTTCTTTGTCTGTAAAATTTGGGTAATGAGAGGCCTGGATCAATTTCCCAGGAGCTTTTGTGAAATTTAAGTGAGATTTTGAAAGTAATGTATCGAGAATAGCACCTGACTTGGAGTAAGAGTTCAGTAACGTGTCATCTGAAGGTAAAGTTGTTCTGTAAAGAGCTAATATTTCAAACTTTATGATTTATGATTTTTCTCTCCTTTCTTTTAACCCTCCCTCCCTCTTTCTTCCTTTTCCTTCTCTTCGTCTTTCTCTTTCCTCACTCCTTCCCTCTCCTTTCTTCCTTTTTTCCTTCTCTCTCTCTCTCTCCTTCCTTCCTTCCTTCCTTCCTTCCTTCCTTCTTTCCTTTCCTGCCTCCCTCCCTACCTCCCCCCTTTCCTTCCCTCCCTCCTTTTTTCTTTTTTGTAGTGCTGGGGATTGAACTCAGGGTTCCTATACTGAGTTACACTCCAGTTCTTTTTATTTTTCATTTTGAGACAGGATCTTGAGGAGTCACTAAATTTCCCAGACTGGGCTTGAACTTCCTATCTTTCTGTCTCAGTCTCCCAGAAGATTACAATTTCTGTTAAACTGTTCAACTTTGTCACTGTGGTGCAAAAGCAATTATAGATGATACTGTAATTGAATGGGTGTGACTGTGTTGCACTATAACTTTGTTTATGAAAATAAGCAGCAGGCCAGGTTTGATTTACCAGTATAGTTTGTTGATACTAATTTTAAAGAAAGATAGGTATTTCAAGGGAAAGCAAAACCAGCTAAATTGCCAGGCCTCCTTGGTATTGAGATACAATCCATGAGCTGGAAGCTCTGCTAGGACTTCAGGACCTGGGGAACCTACTTCCTGCACAGCAGCCAGCAGTCTTGACCATTGGACATTTTGAAGATCCAACTCCTCTGTTTCCACTTCTACTGCTTCCACTGCTAATACCAACTCACTGTTTTTTGTAGATACGTTTCCCCCCATCTCACAAGCTCTCCCCTCCTCTGCTTTTGCTTACTTGTATGAGATGTGATTGAAAAATATGAAATAAATAGGAAATAACTGCAGTAAAAGACACATTGCCTGTCTTTGTTACTTTTCTCTCATTGCTGAGACAAAATATCCAACACCTGCAAGGTAAAGGAGGAAAGGTTTATTCAGCTCACAGTTTGTAGAGGTTTAGTCCATAATTGGCTGGCTCCAAAAAAGGATGACACATAGCAGATGGACAACAGTTCATGGTGGTAGAGGACAGCAAACGCAACAAGTGAGAGAGGAGAGAGAGGGGCAGACAAGCCTCTTTCTGCCCCTGTTGGGACTAGGGTGGTGCCAATCCAATCAGTGGACTGATCCAGCAATCATCTATCCTTAATCCCACACCTTTTAATCCCGGCATTGCACACTCTAGAGTCATTCACCTCCAAGAAGTCCACCCCCCCTTCATGACTTCATGAGGCTTTGGGAGACATCTGGACACAAACCATAACATTGGCATTAATTCATCTCAAAATAACCACTACTTTGAATACATGTATCCCTTTGTTCTTGCTACTTTCTAAAATAGTTCTAGGAGTCTTCTTTCGTGAGTGTCTTTAGTTATGCTCTTGTGGCTGCCTCAATGTCCTGAATTCATTCAAAAGGTTTACCTTTCATGGTCATTTTGACTTTGGGGAAGAGCCAGGAGTTAAACAGTGCCAGATCTGGTGAATAAGGTGAATGAGGACACCCTGTTATGTTTTTACAAGCCTGTCTTACTATTGCATGACACTCAACAGCAGTGTTCACCATGTTTTTGATAATGCCTCATAAAGACACAAAAGAAGACTTCTAAAATTGCTTCAGAAAGTGCCAAGAGTGATGGATAAGTGTGTTTGAAATGAGGTAGCATATTTCGAGGGGGATTAATGGTAATAAGACTTTTAGTGTAGTATATTTTATTTAAACATTCACCATAGTTTTCAATTACCCCTTATATATCTGACCAGGGCTTCTCTGGTGTGCTTCTGTTAGCATCCACTCTCACAGCAGTTTCCTGACTCTGGCCCTGTACTGGAGAAAATCCAATTGGTCTGCTTAGTTCCTATTGTCCTTGTTTGGGTACAGATTTTGTTCCAGATTCCTTCACAGACCTCTGGCCCTTGGGTCAGTGAGCACTATGGTTCAGGACCACAAGAGTCTCTTGTGGTTAGGAGTCCTTTGGAAGGGTTAGGGTTCTAGGGTTTGACTGCTTAGAATATTGTTTTCCTATATTGGTTTTCTAGCGTCATTCATAAAACCACTGGGCAAGCACCCCACAGCCCCTTCCATTATACTGCCCATCAGAGGCACTATGTAAATATTTGGCTTTGTTTGATGGAAGAGGCATGGTCTCTATAAACAGACATTGACCAAACACACTTAACTTTTATCGATCCCAATGTTCCTTCCAAAAATGGGAAGAATAGCATTACCTTGCACGACATTGGCAAAAATTAAATAAGATGAGGTGTGTAAAATTTGCCACTACACTGAAGTGTGCAGCAAAGCATTTGCTTCATTTTTTTCTGAACCATAATTTTATCTGTGATTATGCCCTTGCGGTGTTGCTGGTCTAGTTGGTAGAACATTCTGGAGCTTTTGCTTTGGTGCTGCAAATTATCTGGGTCTTGAGATGGCTGCTCAAATGACCATATGCCTTTTCTTCTAGGATTTCCTGCATTCATGATGCTTCTCACTGATTCTGGGATCTCCTTGTCTGTTGCTGAACATTTTTATCGTCCAGCCCACACCGCCACATAAAAGATAGAACCAAGTCTGGGTATGGGAAGGTGGCATCCTTTGGTTTTAGAAAATCAGTGAAGCAAAGGGAATGATATTGATTTTCAACAATTGAGAGCTATGAGATGTAATTATGGAGCAGCTATTTTCATCTCTAAGTATTTATGTACTTTTTTTTTTAAAAATTTTTATTTGTTTTTTTTTATTTTAAAAATAGTAAAATCCAACAAAACATAACAGTGCAAAGTCAATCAAAACAAAGCAGTAGAGTTGGTACAGAACTTCTAAGGAAGATACTATGAAAACAATAGCTACTATAGTATATCTTGTTATTTTCAGAATAGTTGACCTTTCCAACAGGTATAGTAAAATCAAACCAAAAAAAAAACAAAAAACAAAACAAAACAAAACAAAAAACCCACAATAAAACCAATAAAAACAGAGTATAAAATAAAGCCAAAAAAATTAATCAGAATAAAGCAAAACAATGAGAACAATATTGGGCCTTGAAGACAAGACAGAAGAGAATCCTCCATTTTTGCTACACTGCGCACTGTCATCTTCCAAAGAGATGCTCAGGCTGCCAGCCCCAGCCCTGCAAAATGAACAAAACAATACTAGCATCCAGCTGTTCTACGTACCTATCAATGTAGCCAGACCTCTGAACAAGCAGGTTGCTTTGGGTGGGGGGGAGCTTTGTCCTTGATAAGAATCAAGGTAGGCGTACGGGGGGTGGGAGGGGTGCATGTTTCTCTTTCTGGGGTCCACTCCAGTAGCGCAGGCCCCTGGAAGGCAGTCTTCAGTATTTATGTACTTTCAAAAGTATTTATGGAGGAAAGTCCATCCCCTCACCTGGATATAAACTCATAGAGCTCCATAACTTTTCTGTTCATTCTTAGATGACAAAATGTCCTATAGTCACTCTAAGTCACTGAACACTGTCTCAATCTAGAAATGAAAATGTCCGGATCCATGCAATATCAAAACTCTACAGCTGAACAGCTCTGGCTACTGCAGGCAGGAAGCCTCTGATTGGAGAAGGGATCGGGCCAGTGGGTTTCCTCTTTCTTTATCAGTCCTTCCTCCTCTTGTTTCCCAGTCAGAACTGCGACCCCTGTGGAGTTGCAGCAGGCAGGGGAGGGGGCTGGGAAACTTACAGCAAAGGCAGCATGGAAAAATGGCCCCTGGCGTTCTGCTGCTCTTTCTTGGACATTGCTATGGGTTTTACAAAGTTCTTCATCTGCCTTCTTCCACAGCTCTCTTGCTCAGGGTGTCCCTCTTCAAACACCTTCACAGCACTCTTTCCCTAGCACCTACGAACAGGAGACTGTTTCTGTGGAGGTTTTACTCACCCCGTCAGGCAGGCCCTCTGGTACAGCATCCACTGTGACCACTAAGTATTCTCTCTTGCACCAATGGCTCACAGTTTATCCAAGGGAAACACTGAGATTTCCCTGTTCACACACACACTGGGAGTTTTTAGGTCAGTTCCAAGGCCTCAGAAACATCTTCCTTCCATAGTGGTAGCAGCTAGTCAGCCCATCTCTTCCTGACTTTGGGATTTCCAGGCTGGAGCCCAGCATGGATCACTGTGTATTCACTGTATGCGAGAGATGTGCACCAAGCTTTGTGTGCGGTCTCTCTGAAGTCCCTTCTACTAGATTTGAAATGAGAGACAAGCTCCTCTCATCACAACCCCACTCTTGGGAAAGGTAAAAGTCACAGCACACCAATGCTTATTTTTTCTAAATAAATCTCCACAAATCCTCTCTTAATATCTAAAAGTTAGATTGCTTTATAGTAACAGTATGTGTGTAGTTAAGAAGTTTGAGTTCAATAATAGGCTTTTGGCTCTTTCCTTGAAAATTTGGATGATCTTCTGTCACCTAATTCTGGAATGTCATCTACTGTGGCATAGTACCTCAGGCAAAATTCAATTGAACTTCTTTTCTTTGGTCTTGATGCAGTTGCAAATGGAAATAGGGCCAGCCTATGTCCATGCTATGCATTTCCCACTGTTGATGGTTTCTTGGGAACCAGCAAATTTGGCTGGAACAATGAGAAGGTCTCGTGGTGTCTCCTTCGGTCTGTTATCAGTGGTGAAATGCCTGTGGCCCGAGAACACAGTGGTGATATCTCAGCCCTCCTTTAGAGAGAATTTTCAGACAAGATCAGAGGCGTTCAGGGAGGTATGGCCACAGACACAGCATTCTCAGAAAGAGAGCTCAGGATGCTTTTTGTCTTACTTTTCACTGGCTTCTTCAATACCTCATGGGAACACTGATTAAACCTAGCTCTCCTGGGACTGAGTGTAGTTGAATGATAAAGAATTTCAGGTGTTGCTCTTCATCCTTATCTTGGTACTTTGGAGGACTCTTATCTCTGGGACTAGAGAGTAGGGTACCTGACTTTCCTGGGCTTCCATTGGTATTAGCACGGCTGAAGAGCAAGAGTGAGTAATGAGGAGATAGAGAAGAAGGAGGAGAAGGGAGAGGCTGTCAACTAGGAGCCCACCAAAGATTTCCAGAGTAGAGCTGGCCTGGATAGGGTGACCATTCCTTCAAGCTAGATGGATTCTTTTGATGCATCACTGAGCACATCGCCCATCCATTTTCACATGTGGATGTTTATTCTTTTCTGCAGATGACTACTACTCAATAAGGCCAGAGTTTTCCTGCATTCTCCATTTCCAACACCTGCTCTGAGTCTCTTGTGCAGGTCACTGGATACAGTAGGCACTCATAAATGCTCACGGAGTGACTGAAGCTGAACAGACTCCATAAGAAGTAGTCACCAGCAAACCTCATTACATTCAATTACATTAAAGCTGCAAGTGTTTGTAGAAGGTTTTCTGGGTGCCTGGTACCACACAGAACCATTACCTAATTATTTTGATCTGAAGCCAACAGAGAGATCAAATTTAATTCTTCAGCCAAACCTCATTTAGTACATGCTTATTATGGGAAAAATAAGAGAAAAAAAAGAGGAAAGATAAGCTTAAATAAATCACCCATAGTTTTACCACCAAGATAATTATTGTTAATATTTTCTTAAATCTCTCTTTCATCCATATACATGACTGAACTCATTTTTATATTTAAATTTGTTTCCTTTACTTCATTTCTAATATCATTACAATTTGATTGTTTAAATTCTTTTTATAACATTTTCTCTATTTATAAAAATACTGGTTGCTTATTATGGGAAATTTGAAAAAATGAAAGAGTATAAGGAAGAGCAAAAAAGGAGTATAGAAAAGAGTACGATAAAGAGTATAAGGAGAAAAGTGCAATTATATCTTCCACCCAGATATAATCATTATATATCCTCCAAGTGTTTTCTGTAAGTTTATTTGTATATGTTTTACAATATTGACAAACATATGCCATATACAGTTGTTTTAAATGTATTTATTTTTACTGAAGTAAGACAATGTTTGTACATATGGTTAATAAAAATGGCAAGCACAGAAGGGCTTAGTCCTGTTGCTTCCTCATTCATCCCCAGTCTTGGTTCTCAGAAGCAGCTGCTTTTAGTGCTTCTGGTATTTTCTTCTTGTGGTTATGTCAGTCTCTCTCTCCAGCTGACCTGAGTCTACCACCATTTCCTGCTTATCAACATCAGACATCCTCCAGACTTCCTGCTCTCATGATGAGGCTCCCGGTCTACTCCCCCATGGTTATAATTCCTCTGTTGCTTACTTTTTTGCTGTAACTAACTTTTATCTTTTTCATCTTGTTCTGTGTATGTTATACAGTTATTTTGACTCTTCATTTTCTACATGGATAATGTGGACACTTCCACATCTTTTTTATCCTTCCTGCCATCCCCAGACCAACTCTGCTGGCAGCTTTGAAAAAGTTAACTTTTTCAAAGTCAACAAGAAGAATTTCCATTTTATTTTAGGTTCATATGGAACGTTAAGCATCTGTAAACAGCATTTATATCATTGACTCTGTGTCATCATGGTTCACTGGAGAGCAAAGCAGTGCTCTAAGAACATACGTGTGCCCTTGAGCAGTTTGCCTGGGGTTTTCTGTCAATTTTCTTCAACTTTATCAAATTCTCTATTTCACCCCAACTCTTGCATCCAATCAGGCATGTCAAGTTTTTTAGATTGCTGTTTCCTAGAGACTTTCTTTTCTCTGGGGGCTATCTTGGTTACTCTTCTCTCATTCCTGGGACAAAATACTCGACCCTCAAAAGTAGAAAAGGAAAGGTTTATTTAGCTTACAGTTTTTGGAGATTTTGGTCCATACTCAGCAGGCTCCAAGGCAGGGTGGCGTGGCTAAGGGGTAACTATTCATGATGGCTGCAAGCAACCAGAGCAAAAGGGCAAATGGGGAAAACCACGTCTCCTTCCTTCCCTTACACTGTATGCCAGTTACTTAACCCTGAGCGGGGTTGCAGCACTCACACCGCCAATCCCAGTGCTAGACAACGAACCAGTCACAAACGCTAGATTCAGCCAGCTCAATGACTGCATGAGGCTTTGGGGGGACATTTAAACAAACCATGACAAGGGCCCTTTGTCTACTCCAATCTAGACTTTTTGCCCTGAGTTTGTGCAGAGTACCTGCTGAGACTTGCTCCGACTCTTCTTTTAGATCCTCTTTTCATGGATTTCATGTTTTCATTTCTTCCAGGTTTCTGCTCCATTGCAATGTATCAAGCAACTTCCAACAGCTTGGTAAAGTTGTTGAGTCTTTGCATATTCTACCACAGCACTTGACTGCTACTTTTCTTGGGTGTAATTCTCAGTGTAGGGTAATTTACTCTCAGAGCATTGAAATCATTATCACCTTCATTGTTTAAGAGAAGCTGGAGGTCAGTCTGATTCTGATTTCCATGTAGATGACTTGTTTTTCTCTCACTGGAAGTTTTTAGAAGTTTACTTTCATCCTTAGAATTCTGAAATTTTACAATGAAGTGCCAAGTTTTCAGTCATTAAACTGGTCATGTAAGGGTCCCTTTATTCTGCAGATTCATGTTCTTTTAGAAGTTTACTTTCATCCTTAGAATTCTGAAATTTTACAATGAAGTGCCAGATTTTCAGTCATTAAACTGGTCATGTAAGGGTCCCTTTATTCTGCAGATTCATGTTTTTCCACTCTTGAAAATTTTTCTTGTACTATTTCTTCAACAATTTCACAGCATAAGGGGCCTTGGAAAAGATATTTTCGTTTGCAGCTATTCAATGAAATCTGCCACCCCACCTTCTTGCCTTAAGCCTTCCTTTATCTACACCTTACAATTTTGATTCCCTGCCTTCTTCTTATAGCCAAATAACCAGTGAATGACTATAGGTTGAGAGACCATTTACTTTGCTGGGCCATTTATCATTTCTACACCAGATTTCCTAGTTTTCTATCTTTTGACAATGCTGCTCCCACCTCTTTTCTTAACTGTTATTTAGTGGCATCTTACAGAGAAGAGTATACCAGTGATATGCCAACATTTCATATCTACAAGCATTCTATAATTTATTGAGATAAATGCAGCCCCCTTAATTGTGTGGTTCACGGAGGGTTGTTTTTTGTGCTTTTTTTTTTTTTTTTTTTTTTTTTTTTTTTTTTTTTTTTTTTTTTTTTTTTTTTTTTTTTTTTTTTTTTGTCTTCGGGATTGAATCCAGTGCCTTTGCACTGAGCTACATCCCCAGCACCTTTTTCTTTCTTTCTTTCTTTCTTTCTTCCTTCCTTTCTTTCTTTTTTCTTTCTTTCTTCTTTTTTATTTTAAGGAAGGGTCTTGCTAAATCACTGGCCTTCCTAGGCTGGGCTTAGACTTCCAGTTCTCTGGTTTCAGCCTCCCAGAGTGCTGGGATTACAGACATGTGCCACCACACTTGGCTATTTCATGAGTTTTTAAAAAATGCATTATAGTCTAGATAAAGCAACTGTTTTATTGCTCCCCAAATTTCCTTCATACCCCTTCCCACTCAATACTTGCATCCCCTTCTTCTTTAGATCCATGTAACAACTATTTTTGTTCTAGGATTTTACATAAATGGAACATATAGTATGCACACTTTTATGCAAGGCTTCTTCTCAGTGTATTGTTTTTGAGATTCTTCCCCATTGTTGTATTGTTCAATTTATTGCTGAGTAATGAATCCATTACATGAAGGCTGTGTTTGCAATTTGCTTATTCATTCACCTATTGGTCATCATTTGGGTTGTTGACAGTTTTTGGGTTATTACAAATAGAGCTATGAAGACTCTTCATATTCAAGTATGTTTTGTGGAACTATATTTTTATTTCTCTTAGTTAAATATGAGTGGGATGAATGAGTTTTTTGTTAGGAGAGTATTTAACTTTATGACAATCTGCCAAACTGTTCCCCGAAGTTACTGAACTATTTTAAATTCCCATCAGCAATAAATAAGACTTCCAGTTTCTCTAATCTTGCAGTACTTGAGATGGCTCATCCTTTTCATTTCAGATAGTCTAGTGAGTGTGTAATGGTAACTTACTGGTTCAATTTGCATTTTTGTGTGATTTGTCTAGTCATTGTAGGACAAAATACTCAACACCCACAAGTTAAGGGAGGAAATGTTTATTTTGGGTCACAGTTTGTAGAGGCTTCAGTCCATAGTTGACTGGCTTCAAGGCAGGACAGCATGGTGGAGGAGAAGCAGTCAATGGCAAGGCAGGCAGGAGGCAGCCAGGAGCAAGCCTCTTGTCTTAGTTATTTTCTCACATTGCTGAGACAACATACCCAACACCCAAAGTTAAAAAGAAAAGGCTTATCTAGTTTACCATTTGTAGAAGTTTCAGTCCATAATCAGCTGGATCCAAGACAGGGTGGCACATAGCAGATGAGCAACCATTCATGATGGTGGAAGACAGCAAAAGCAATGAGAGAGACAGAGAGCAAGACAAGCCTCTTTCTGTCTCTTATATTGTATCCAGTCTACTCTGATTAGGGCTCTGTCAATTCAATCAGTGGAAAGATCCAGCAATTACTCACCCTTAATCCTAGCACTTTAATCTCAGCATTGCACTATGAATCTATCACACACACTAGATTCATCACCTCTGAAGAAAAAAACCCTATGACTATATGAGGCTTTGGTGGGGGCATCTAGATACAAACCATAACACCTCCCTTTCCCTTTTATCCCATTCAGACTACAAGCCCATTGGTTGGTGCCATCCATGTCCAGGGTAGGCCTTCCCATTATCCACACCCAGAATTATGTTAAGCCTATCAATGGATTAATTTAGTTATCACACACCCTTAATCCATATGAGAATAACACATCTTTCCGTGTGGTTATTGCCCATGCACATATTTTTTGAGCTTTCTGTACAAATCCTTTGCCCACTTTTTAATTGGGTTATCTTCTTATTCAGTTGTAAGATTATTTTATAATTTGGAGTCAGGTCTTTTGTCACATAATCCCTTTGTGTATTTTTGAGCCATGTGTTTCCCCTACTTAATATTGCACTGTGTTCAATTCTTCACAAAATATCTTTGAAAACATATTTTATATTTATTGATAGCCTATCATAGGGATGTACCATTTATTTATTCTAATAGCTATCTTTCTGTTGAATATTAATGCTTCCATTTCCATTTTTTTATTGTTCTAATAATAGTTCAATGCATATCTTCTCATAGAAATCTGGTTTGTTGTTTAGAATACAGTCCTAGAAGCAAAGGAATAAGGTCGAAGAGCAAAACATTTTGGGCTTTTAATATGTGCTGCCAAATGCTTCCAAGAAGTTTATGTCAATTGAAAGTGCCAACAGCAGCAGGTGAAAACACCCCTTTATAGCACAATTGCCAACTGTGGATTTCCTTCGTATTTTTTTAATGCTAATTTAATGTGGGGAAATGGGAGTTGTTTTTAAACTACATTTCGTAAATAATTAGTGCAGCTGGACATCCTTCCAAGTGATTAGTAGTCATTTACTTTTCCTCTTCTATGAATTGTCTATTCATGTCTTCTTCTCAAATGAGTTTCTGAGACATGCCTCTCAACTTACAAGGAAGTTACAACAGGTGGAAGTATTTGGAATCGGAATCAGGGGATAGAGAAATGTGCTGGTTGCTGACAAGAGAGAGAGGGTGCTAGGTATACCTAAGGTCCCTGCATACTACTGTCTGTCCTTGTACCCCCAACACTTCCTGTTTCCCCCAAATATTTTGTGAGAGTTCTATTTGTTTCTATAAATAGAAAGTGACAGAAAGGAAGGAGTCCCCAAAAACTAGAAACAGAAATTTGTCTTCCCTTTGAGGACTAGGGATCAAACCCAGCAGCTCTCTAGCATTGAGCTACATCCCCAGCTATTTTTAAAGATATTTCATTTTCATATAGGCTCTTGTTAAGTTGCTCAGGCAGGATTTGAACTTGGTATTCTCCTATTTTAGGCAGAAGTTAGGCTTCTGACAGTTAAATTATAACTTTGTTGTCTAATGGAGCACAACAACGATAATGCAAGAGCACTAGACATGACCAAAATGGTTTCTAGGCTAGCAAATTTTGACAGTAACTTCAACAAAAGAATTTCCAGACCCAAATAATAAGTTTGTCACTCAGAATGAGGGAGAGATATGGTTCTTAGTAATCAAAATGAGTGCACAAATGCCATCAGACTTGGGCTGAGAGTATAGCTCAGTAGTAGAGAGCTTGCATAGTATGCACAAAGGTCTGGGTTCAGTTCTGTTTTAGTTGCTTTTTTATCTCTGGGTTGCAATACCCAACACCTATAGCTCTAAGGAGAAAATGCTTATTTTGGTTTACAATTTGTAGAGGTTTTAGTCTATAGACAGTTGGCTCCAAGGCAGGGCAGCATAGCAGAAGGACATGACAGAGGAGAAAACAGGTCATAGCATGGCTGTCAGGAAACAGAAAGAGAAACCAGGAGAGGAGGGAGGGAGATATACCCTTTCAGGCCACACCCCCAGTGACCCACCTCCTCCAACCAAGTTTCACCTCTGAAATCACATTTAGCTGTAGACTTGTCAGTGGGTTAATCCACTGATGAGTATCATGCCCACATGACCCAATCATCTTCCAAAAGCCTCACCTATGAGCACATAGGGAGAGAGCATCTAGATATAAACCAGAATAAAACTATGCTACAAAAAGAAAAAACAAACAAAAACAAAAAGCAAGCATACTCAAAACCAAACCAAAACAAAATGAGGGAAAATAAAAACAAAAACAAAAGCCAAATTCCCTCAGGTCTGTGGGTAAAAGATGTTCTCAAGAATTGTAATCCTTGAGTTATACTGAATCTTACCTAAACTGATCATACAGATATCTAACTTCTACAAATGGCCTCCTAAATATTTTGAGCCCAGGAGTGCCTCATATAATCTCACAGTAAGTCTTCCTACATAGAAGTCCCTGAGGTGTCTCTCATGAGCTCAGTACTGATAGTATCTCCCAGATCTTTCAAGGAATCCCTGTGCATGTACCACATGTGCCCACAAATGAGAAACATTTTTACAATATTTATGGGAGTCCCTAAAGTAATCCCATACAAAAATTTGGAAGCAAGATCTCCCCAGTATGTCCAAGAACTCCCAAGGGAGTGTCCCTCAAGGGCTCACAGATGGGAATTTCCCCCAAATTATGGGGATCCCGGCTAGTGTCTAAAACTGGCACTCCAACGTGTTCCTGTGGCCAATACTGTATTAATAATCTCCAGGAAGTGTTGGACCTGAAGCCACAAACATGGCCTCCTCTTTCTGGCATAGCCACTGCTCTAGCTAGACACTCTCCAGGTTCTAGAACATTCCACTATACACCTGATTGGGCTTTGCCATCTTTTGCTGGTGTTTGCCTTCTTTGAGAATAGAGAATATACCTTTTCCTTTTTTGTACCCCAAATAATTATCTTACAGGGCCTAGCATATCAGATAGTCTCTGTTCTCAAGAATCTTGCTGTCCCATAAGGAAGGTAGACAAGGGAACAGACCATTAGAAGCAAGTGGAGACTAGGAAGTCCTGGAACAGAGTAGCCTGAGATATTTGGGTGTATTGTTTCAGGATACAGTGAGCTTTACTTTGAGGCTTAAAGGTCAGAAAGGATGGAGGTTGAGACCTTTCTGACCAAAAAGTTACATATCCAAAGGATCAAGGAACACTGAGTCATGCAAAAAGACTAAGCAGAATTCAGGGGTGGGAGTGGGAAGACAAGAGGATGGAGAACTCAGCAGTTCAATAAATATAGAATGACTGGCTGAGTGAATCTGTTCTTTGGCTGTTTCTGACCATTATTAGACTGAATTTATTAGGTTGAACATCTCTAAATGCCACATCAAGTATGAATTCCCCATATTCTTTGTCTGAATTTCCAGCATGTTCTGAGGCAAAGTCTATCTGAAATATGACCATTTATGTTATGAGAATCTAGATGCATCTCCTGCTTCCATGACCACTGGTACATTTCACCTTTTGGATGATGATTTATTCCATTTTGTTTTCTCCTGCACCATTGGCTTGATTGGTGGTGATTAGCAGAGGGTAGTCCATTTATGTGAAACACCTGCTTCCCACCTGTGTCCCAATGAATAGTCAGTTCTGGACCTTGTACAAGAAGTTGGCAGGTGTCCTTCATGGCTGAGTGGGCTTCCAAAATTTTCTCTAGGAGTCAGATCCAAACTGGCACCATATGGGTGGCCACCTGTGTGACATTTTGCCAGCATTACATTGAACACATCTGCCAGCTTGTGAAAGAGACCTGGGGAGGCCTAGGGACATTGGGGAGGATTGGCAGAAAACCTAGCCCAAGAAGAAGGCTAAGCCAGAAAGAACAGTTTCCACTTTGTGAGTCAGATTGTAATTTAATTGGCCACTTTTCACCTCCTCATGATACCAGCAAATGTCAGCTCAGGAGATTGTATTCTTGCATCACTCTCATTGACCCATTCTGAAGAGAGTGGACAAATGTGTCAAAGGATTCAGATTTGGAAGGGCAACATTCCTATGTGTATTAGGCAAGGTTTTCCCAAGAAACAGAACCAAGTGGATCTATCCACTGATTGATGATACATGATAGGTAGATGATGATAGATAGATGGATAGATAAATGCATGAAGGGGCATTTGTTAGGGGAGCTGGCCTACAGCATTATGGAAACTGAGAAGTCCTTGGCATGCTGTCTACAATCTGGTGAACCAGAGAAACTGGTAGTGTGGCTCAGTCTAAGTCTGAAGGCCTGGGAACCTTAGGGACCACTGGTACAAGTCCTAGAGTCCAAAGGCCAGAGAACCTGGGTTTTGGTATCCATGACATGAGAAGCAGAGTGTTCCTGTTGTAGGGGAAAGAGGATAGATGTGCCTTTCCTCTGCCTTTTTGTCCTGTCTGCGTCTTCAGCTAATAGAATGGTGCCTGTCCACACTGGATGAAGGTGGTTGGATTTTCTTTACTGAGCCACTGATTTAAATGCCAATCTCTTTGGGAAACACCTGGGCAAAACACCTAGGAATAGTGCTTTGTGAACTATGTGGTTATTCCTTAATCTAGCCAAGTTGAGACCCAAAATTCACTATTACACCATAGTAGGTGAAATATATAGGGTGAGCACTGTGATTTTTTTCTGCTCAGTGTGTTGCATAGCCGAGTCATTCATCCCATACTTAGCCAGGTCATGCTATATGCTTATTACCCAACATTGTTCTTTGGATCAGTGATAAAATTCACAGAACCAAGAGTCAACACATTTGACAGGATGGGTCTTCAAAACTCTAGCCTAAAGATACTCTACTTAAAAACAATTCTTAATCTCATATGTGTGATTTTCACATAAAATTCTGCCATCTGTTTTGCATATATGATTTTGCCATTTTAGTCCCCATGAATGCTCACCCCAAGCTATTAAACCATTGATTTATAGCCTTCTTCATTATTTTATTTGTTCATTCATGAATTCGATCATTTAATGCTTTTTGGATTAAATGCATTGTCGTATGCTGTAAGAGGCATAGGGGATACAAAAATGACTAGAACAGCCTTGTCATGGAGGACCTTATAGGCAGGCAGGGGAGATAGGCTTGTATGGATAATATGCTGAAATACCATGTAAGAGGGGACACTTACCCCACACTTGGGGAAAAGAGGGATCAAAGAAAGTTCCTTGAGAAAGAAGCTTCCTTTAGTAGAGAGGAAAATGGAAAGCTTTGCAGGCAAAGAGAGCAGCATACTCAAAAGTTGCTAGTGTGAGGAAGAATTACTGGGACACTGTGAGTGGTTTTCGTATGTCTGCCACATAGATTTATGGGGGTGAAAGTGATCATAGTAGGGATTCAGATACCATCCGGAGGACAACAAGAGCTGTGGAAGAATTGGTCAGAGGGTTTATGGGATCAAACCTGAAATTTCTGAAAGACAAGCTTGGCTACAATGTTGAAAACAGGCTGTGGAGGGGCTGGGGTGTGCAGGGAGCCCCATTGGGTTGTGGTGGTGGGAACCAGGGGCAACTTGAGTGGCAGTGGGGAAGAAGGAAGAGGCTGGGATGAAAGACAAGAATAGAATTTGTGACTGATTGGATTTGGAGGGGAATGATGGGGAGAAAGAGGCTAAACCTCAGCTTTGGGGAAATGGATGGATGGAGCAGGAGGTTTCTTTTCCTGAGGACCCCTTCCTTTTTCAGAAGCTGTGCCTCAAAACAATACAGCTGTTGAGTCCCCTTGGAAAGCCTGAAGGATACAAAATGGTGGCAGTAAGCATTGGGTACTGGATACTATACATCCCGATACACAGCATGAGGAGACCTGCCTGTGGACCGAAGAGAAGTGCTTCTAAGCCAACTGGCCATACAGGGCCTCTGGACCCTGACTCCAAATCTGAAAAGTGAGATTGTGGCCTATACCTTCTCACACGGGGTAGAGGGAGAAGGCCAGAGAAGTTGATAGATTTGACTGTGGTTAGCTGAAGTCCTATCTTTGTCATGGAGGGAGCTGATGAGCTACTTAAAAGGAATCATATGCATAGATTGTACCAACACAGGCTCTGCTTTCTCTGAAAAGCAATTTCAAAGCCACTTCATTCTCCAC
>RJWM01028635.1:0-25380 GCA_004363535.1 Dasyprocta punctata
AATAGAGCAAGACATACTAACTTTTTACAAATCTGCCGCTAAGACTGGGTTAAAGGAAAGTGAATTGTTATCAAGTTGACCAGGGGTGGATTGTTATGGATTACAAACTGGTGGTCAACTTGACACCAGTTGAATTGGTTCAGCTGGTGTTGA
Source organism: Dasyprocta punctata (assembly GCA_004363535.1). Classification (NCBI taxonomy): domain Eukaryota; kingdom Metazoa; phylum Chordata; class Mammalia; order Rodentia; family Dasyproctidae; genus Dasyprocta; species Dasyprocta punctata. The sequence goes on from RJWM01028635.1 coordinate 154, forward strand.
GTTAAAGATGCTCCACCTGAAGAAAGGTGCCAGCATAAATAGGGACATGGGGAAGAAGAGCCGGGCATTGTGGGTTCTTCCAAGAGTTGCTGTTCGAGCCACTGGTTCTCCTAGAGGTGCTTGTCACGCTGGCTTCTCCAATATGGACTCGGCCATTATCGTCGGAGGAGCTCGGGACCTCATCGGTGAGAGTGGCTGTGGTTCATGTTGCGAGAGCTCTGCTTCTCACACCGTGCATCGCTTCCTGGCTCCGGAGGGGAGGCTGTGTGCTGGAGAACCTGGTCACGCTGGGCTTCCTGACCTGTGCTCAACTGTTCTCCATCGTCGGAGGAGCGCGGGACCTCGTCGCCGTTGGGGATGGCTGTGGTGCTCTTCAGGGCAGCCCTGCTTCTTCCTTTGAGTGTGACTTCTCGGCTCCTACGTAGAACCCTCAACCCACTGCACAGCTCCTTCACCCTGCTGGCATAGACTTTCTGGTTCCACCGCTGACCTGTGGCCTTCCCAGCACAGAACCGTAAATAAACTGGCGTGAGCCCTTATTGGGGGCTCTTAGATTCCCAGTTGGTACTGTGGGGAGGCATTGTCATGCATTTGGGTCTCTAGTGGGACTCTTGCATGACATTGCTGTGGGATTCAGGCCCTCGGCTATCCTGGGTCTTAGTACTGTGGAAGGATTTTCCTGCACCATCTTGTGTTTAACTTTGGGTGATTATTATAAAACAGTATTACAAATTCTGTGTCCTGTATGTAGTTGTTCTCCCTGTAACCCCCGACTACAACAGATGTCAATTACAAAAATGGAGAAAGAAAGAAAGGGAAAAGAAAGTATGTGGATATTTCCACAAATAGTTAAGATACATATGGTATCTCTTTGTTCATTGAAATGGAAACTTTATGCTAATATTGTTTGGACAATATTTCATGCTTATATCTCGTACTCTGAGTAACTACATTGATGATAACAATACACAATGTATCAATTATTGTTTCCCTCTATTATCTTATTTTGAAATTTGGAAGCTTTTTCTCTTAAAAAAATTCAAATACAACTCTAGGAGGGTAAGTATTTTTTTGACTATATTAACATTAGAGTAGACCAATGTGAAGAAATTGAATCAGACATGAAAGACAAAACTGTGGTTGGGGATAAACTAAAGAGGCAATTCCTGAGGAGTCTTAACTGACCTGGATAGACAACAAGAGATTGATTTTAATTAATACAGGTCTCACCTTAACTTGGTCTTGAACATCCTGCAGAAAAGTATATTACAAGGGGTATAAAACAATGTCATAGTAAATATTAGCTAAAAGAAATTTAAATCATAACAACTTCTGACAATTGCCGGCTACATTAGTGAATCAATCAATTTGTTCTAATTTACGCTTTGATTCAATGTTAAATTACTAAATGCAGGGATTTAAAATCCTTGGACTGGAAATTTTTTGTGCAAGCAAGTAAGTTCATTCAAAATGAAAAGGGTTCAAGAACAAAAAGATCATCCTCAGAGTTCTCTAAACACAGCTCCTCTAGCCTCAACTAACTATACATCATTTACAACTATAAAACAGAATACAAGGAGATGTGGGGAGTGGCTAAAATTGAAGATCAATCACATTCGAGTTGAAGCAACCCTAATCTCAAGAACACTGTGCACCTGAGGCAAGTCACATGGATAAACTGCTCTAATCTCAAGAACACGATACAAGGTGCCTGAAATAAGCCATGTGGATAAACTCTTAGGTGGAGAATTTTCATGAGATACTCAAACTCTCAAGTACATAAAAATGTGTTGAAACCATTGGAGAACTCTTGGTCTTTCCTCTCACTCCTTCTCCCTCTCCTCTTGCTTCTTTGTACTTCCCCTCAGGAGAGAAGACCCCACAAGATCTCAGTTTTCTGAATATCTCTTGTCCTTTATTCTCCATCTTCTCACCATTCGTACCCTGGGAACATTGAGAGCTGCGTGGGACATGGCAAGAAAGCACCTTCACTACCTCAGTAGACTTTACTGAAGGAGTAGGAAAGGATTCAATCCAGTCTGTAAAATTGTCAATTAGGACCAACATCTGCTTAAATCCTCTACATGGAGGCCTATATGTAAAGTCTAATTGCCAGTCATCTCCAGGGTCTGTTCTTCTCTGTACAGGTTCTAATAAAGGAGGCAGTTTGGGCATGCCCAGGAAGTTGTAGACAGAAAGTTTGCAAGATTTGCAGATCTGTTGGGAGATTAGCTCTAGTTCTAGTCCCTTAAAAATACAATTGACTATTTCCACCATAGCATCTCTTCCCATATGTAAGGAATTGATATAGGGGTATTAAACTCCCAACCTACTATGTATCCCATACTGTTGTGGGAAATTTCCCAAGCCAAACCAGACCAAACCAAACCAAAAAGAAAACTCTTTGCACCAAGGAGATAAGAAGGCAGCATTTAATCTTTACACCAGTGGACTGTTGGAGTTCATGCCAGTGGACTGTTGCAGGGATAATTCCTCCCAAGCAACTGCTCTGAATCAGGAAATTTAGTCTATATAGAATTAGAAGTGGGAGGTACAAACTAAATGAACAAATGTTACATGATTGGTTACATACATTGAATCATATATTTACAGGCAGGCTATTGAGACAATAGAAACATTCCAGGAACCAGGGGAGGGGACCCTTACAGAATGACTATACTTGAGGACATTACCATAATATAGGAATTTTTCTGGAGAGAGAGAGACTTGATTGAATTAGCCCAGGTCAGCCCAAGGTGCCTTAAGGTATAGGCAATTGCTCTGACACTGTCAGGGTCAATTGAATTTACCAGAGACAGCAGAACAGCAACTTTGTCAGTCTTCCAATTAATCATGAAATATCCTGTAAGTTTGTTATTTTGCCCCAACAATACAAGTTCATGTTCTCTAAAATACAAGAATGAATTTTAGTAATAACAGAGGTTAACAGCAGAATATGTTTATTGAGAGAAAGAAAGCTTCTGTCTGAGAGACAGAAGGGTTCCTGATGATATAGGGGAAGGAAACTCCTACTATATGTCCAGTGCGAGTTCATGTTCTCGAAAATTGGAGAATGAATTTTAGGAACAATGGAGATTAAGAGCAGAAATATTTATTGAGAGAAAGAAAGCTTCTGTCTGAGAGACAGAAGGAGTCCCCAGTGGGTTGCCAAAGACTGTCTTTTTGACTTTCATAGAGTAAAACCATGTTGGGGAAAACTGGGAACTCACAAGGCAGACTGGCATGAGGTGGGACAGAACTGTGGTCAACCAATAAGATTGTTTAGGTAAAATTGACCAAATCAGGGACAAATGTGGAAGCAAGTCAGGTAGCAAGCCAGCACTCTTATGGATCAGTTACTCTTTTTGTAGGGGGTTGGGATGGTAATTCCTGGCTTCTCAAGGAGATCCATACCTAAGCCCTAATGCTTATACTTTGGGTGTGGTTGCATTTGTTTTGCCCTTTGTTTTGAAATCTGGCCTACAGCAAGAGGTGTGTGTCTCTTCCATGGTCACAAGATATCTGGTCCTCTGTGCTGACTCCATTGACAGCTCAGCCTTGTCTGACTGCCTATAATATTTCTAACTGAGCTGCCTGTAACACCCAGTGGGTTGCCAAAGACAATCTTTTCTAGGGACTTCTATAGAATAAAATCATGAGGTGAAATGCGTCCAAGGTGGGGAAAAATGGGAACTTGCAAGGTGGGCATAAGGAGGAACAGAACTATAGTCAACCAAAAAGATTAATTGTTCAGGTAAAATTGACCAAATGAGGGACAAATAGGGAAGCCAGTCCTATAGTAAACTGGCTTTCTTATGGAGCAGTGACTCTTCCAGTAGCAGGTTGGGATGGTGGTTCCTGGTTTCCTCTAGGTGATGCATACCTATTTAGAATATCAATTCCTGATGTTTATGCTTAGGATGTGGTTTCAATTGTTTTCCTTTTATCTCGGGATCTGGCTCACATTGGGAGATGTCTATCTCCTCCAAGGTCACAAGACACTTGTTCTTCTGTGCCAGCTCCCTCAAATGCCTAGCCCTGTTTGACTGCCTATAGTATTTCTAACTAACTCAGCTACCTGTAACAGAATCATGAAGTGTTTTTACAGCCTTTCACTTTGTCACTTGGGGGAAGGCCAGTTTGTTTCTTCAGTATGTCAGGGTCACTTTTAAATTCTTCATTGTCCAACACTAAAAATTAAGTAACATTCCTATACACAAGCAGCAAACTCACTGAGAGAGAAATTAGGGAAACAACAACTTTCACAATAGTATTGAAAACAATGAAATACTTAGGAATTGATCTACCAAATGAAGAAAAAGAAAGCCATGGCACTCTGAAAAGGGAGATTGAAGAGAATATCAGAAAATGGAAATATACCATTTGTTCTTGGGTAGGAAGAAAAACATAGTGAAAATGGCTATACTCACAAAATTGTTATGCAGATTTAATGCAATCCTGATCAAACTACCAATAGCATGCTACCCTGAATTAGAAAAAAAAATCCTAAAATTCATTTGAAATCAGAAAAGACCTAGAATAGCAAAAAAAAAAAAAAAATCTAGGAAACAAAGGCAAGTCAAGCAGTACCACAATCCCTGACTTTAATTCATACTATAAAGTGGCTGTGAAAAAAAAGCATGATATTGGGAAAAAAAAAACAAGGATTAACAGAATAGATTACAAGTTGCAAAAACAACTGCAGACACACTCAGCCATCCTAACTTTCACAAAGGGGCCAAACACCCTCGCTGGAAGAAAGACAGCCTCTTTAATAAATGGTGCTGGAAAGAACTGGTTTTTCATATGCTGAAGAAAAACTAGACCCATGTCTCTCACCATGCACTAAAATAAAATTAAAATGAATCAAATATCTAAATATCAGAACAGAAACACTAAGTCTGCTGAAAGAGAGAATAGGAATAAATCTTAAAGACATAGGTGTAGCCAAAGACTTTATGAACAAAATGCAGACTACAAGGAAAATACCACAAAAAATCAATAAACGGAATTCTATCTTCTCAAAAAGCTTTTGCACAGCAAAAAAATCATCAGCAAAATAAAGAAACAGCCCACTGATTGGAAAAAAAAGTTTTGTCAGCTGTTTCTCAGACAAGAACTAATATGTAGAATATTTAAAGACTAAAAATAAAATAGACTTCCCTAAATTTAAAGATCTAAACCAAAAATGGGCATCTGAAATGAATAAACTTCTCAGATGAAGAAGTACAAATTGCAAATAAATACATGAAAAAATCTTCAGCATCACTGGTCATTCAGAAAATGCAAATTAAAACACTGTTGAGGTTCCATATTACCCTAGAAAGAATGGCAATTATCAAGAAATCAGACAGTAACAAATGTTGGTGAGGATATAGTGAAAAAAGAACCCTTCTGCACTGTTGGTGGAAATGTAGACTAGTGCAACCAATGTGAAAAACAGTATGAAGACTCCTTCAAAACCTAAAAGTAGAGTTTATTTGACCCAGCTACTCCTCTTCTTATCATTCCAAAAGAACCAAAACATCTTGCCACAGTAATGTATGTACACCCATGATTATAGTGGCACAGCTTGGAATAGCTAAATCTTAGAAACAGGCAGAATGGCCACCAACTGATGAATGCATAAAGATTTTTTTTATTACAATAGAGTACTACTCAGCCATAAAGGGTAAACTTGAGACCATTCTCTCAATTGAAATAAATCTAAAATACATGTGTAAATATTATATTGTTTCTCGGGTGTGAGAAACCAAAAGTGCAAATAAGAACAAGATTGTATGCTAGATATTATGAAATTTGAAGAAAATGCTCAATTGGGAAGGAAAACTAGGGAGGGTGGAGGGGGAACGGAACAGAGGGAGAAGGAATAAGGAGAAAGGTAGAAGAAATGGGGAAAAAGGTTTTGGAAATGAGAAGAGAGACTGAGGGGAGTGTAATGGATTGGGAAAAAAGAGGAATTGGAATAAGCCATGTACAGGTCTAAAAAGCCTATGATGAAATTGATCAATATGTGTATTTAAAATGTACCAATAGATTCAATTAATTAAAAAAATAAATTCATCATTGTCCAAACACCCGTTTGTCTTCCTGGGGGGTATATACTGGTTCTAATGCTTCCTCAGAAACTGTGAATAAGGATAGAGTTTTATGGGACTGTAGGACTGCTCTCTTTGCTTCCTTGTCAACCTTTTTGTTTCCCAAGGAGACTTCAAGGCATGTCTTTCTGGTGTTATTTGAAGTGAATGACTACTACCTGCCTAGGAATGTGGACTATCTCCAAGATTTGTAGAATTTCCTGTCTGTGCTTGACAGATGATTATTCATCAGTAAGCCTCTTTTCTTCTAGGTTGCAGCTTGTGTGTGTAGTGCCAGAAAGGCATACCTGGAATCTGTGTAGATGTTTAACCTTCTGCCTTTTCCTAATATCAAAGACCATGTAAGAGCTACCAGCTCTGTTGTTTGAGCAGAGATTCCTAGAGGGAAGAGGTTCAGCTTCAACAATCAGTTGTGAACTGACAATTGCAATTCCTGCCTTTCCAAGTCCTTGAAAAAAGCTACTCCCATCAGTCAAGGGACACTTTATAAAATTTTGATGAAAAATCGTTTCATAATTAAATTGTGATTATGGTTTGTTTGACTATCTTGCCATGCAAGTCATCTATGGTATGTGGAAACATAACGCCATGTGTCTCTAGTCACAGCTGACCCCTCAGTGATCTGGTGATGCTGTGACTCTCCAGGGCAAGAGTACATCAGCTGAAGTTCCTTGAGAACTGAGTAGTAATAAGAAAACTCCCCCTGGGAAAAAGTACAAACTACTTATTAAACTGTGATCTCTATTCACTGTCCTCGTCAACATTAGATCCTCATTAATTTAAGATCACTGCTGCTCTCTGAGTCATCTGATGAGACCCTCATCAACATAAAATTATTCTCAATTTAAAACCACCACTCCCTTCTGAGTCATCTGATAATTCTCTCACCATTTTCCTCAATGTAAATGTGATCAATAAATACCAAAGTTCTGGCTGCCCTGTAATCTTTTGTTCCTTGTGAACAACTCACCATCCCAGATCTATGTTGTATTGCTATTTTTTCTTGCTCTTTCTTTTCACCAGGTACCATAACATCTTGCAGGAAATTAGGGACTCACTGAAGGAGTCTCCAGTTTGCATTAGTGAATCATACTTCCTCAGGATCTTAGAGGGGCAGGTCACTGATGTCCTGCCTGCTTGCATAGATCTGGAAGGTTACTAAGAGTTGCTAAGATTTGGACCTGTAGACATCAAAGTAGCAAGATTTTATAATAACCTCAGGAGTATCTAAGGGCATAGCCTGATTCTTGGAAAGTGATAGTCAGATATTTCCAGTAACAAATTCTGAGTATGGACATGCTGCATTTTTCTAAATGTGTCATCAGTTTTGTCCATTCTAAAGGAACAGGTTTGAGGCATTTTACTGCCTCATGAAAGGTTTGAACATTTGTACAAAATTATGTAGCCAGATCTTGCAAAAACCTGCCATTCTCAGGAAGGAACAAAGCAATTGTTTGGTTTTAGGAGGCCCAAGGTCAAATAGTTTAGACGTGGTCTCTAGATAGCTGTTGTTCCCCAGGAGTAAGAATACACTCAAAGACTGCAAACAAGAATGTCATCTACACACTGTAAATGGTTCCGTGTTTTAGCTTTAGGTTGCACAATTATTTTTTTCTAGTACCCAAACAAAAATGTGAGAATTCCCTCTAAACCTCTATGGGAGAGCCATTCAAGTATATTGTTATCTTTCATTTATAATGGAATTTTCCCATTCAAATGCAAACAGAAACTGAGAGTCTGGTTGTAGTGGGATGGAAAAGAATGTGTTTGTTAAATCTAAGACTGAGAACTAATTGATATGATCTGGAATTTGGGAGATAATTTTATATGGATCTGTATTATAGTTTGGGTTTGGATGTCATCCTAAAGCTTCATGCAGTTTTAGATAGGCCTTTCTTGGAGGTGGCTTTTTGGAGGGCAATCAGTTCCCCAATCTGCCTATAGAGTGGTACAGCAAGCAATAAAGAAAGAAAGACAGAAAGACACGTTTTCAAAGTACACAGGGGCTTGGATGTCAATACCTTATAATGGGCAGAGACAATGACGTCCTGGGTAGCCTCCATTTCTTCCATGTACATAAAAGTAAAAGGGATTATCAGATAACCCAAATGGTGGTGGCGATCTTATGCTGAGAAAGTCTTCTGTATGAAGATCACTTCAAATGACTTAGAGGTTGGTGATCTTACACTAAAGAGGATATTTATGTTGGATAAGGATAGCAGGGAGAGATGGAAAGTTAATAAAGAGTTTGTCCTTTCCCCAAAGTGAATCCCTGTTTTTATTACTATTCAGCTCTCAAGGAACAAGGATGTCTTAAACAGATATAATCTTGCCCTGGGGCATCACAGGATCCTTGAGACATCAACTGTGACTGAAGGCACATGGAGTTCTGTTTCCACACAGTGGACTCACATAGCAGAATACTAGGCCTCAGACAAGCCCTAATAACAATTTAATTATGAAATAATCTTCCCTAAAAATTCTATAGAATGGCCCTCATCAGTGGCTGAATCTAGAGTGAGTGATTGACTGGTGGTGCAAATATTGGGACTGAAGTTGCTGGAATTAAGAGTGGATGATTACTGGATCAGTCCTGTCTCAAGTTTATCCTTTTTTATGGCTGAGAAGTACTCCATTGTCTAAAAAACAACTATATTTCCTTTATTTATTCAATAATTGATGAAAATTTTGGATGTTTCCAAGATTTAGGTATCACAAACTGTGCTACTGTAAACCTGGGCATGCGTATGTTGCTGTGGTTTGATGCTTTTAATACTTTCATGAAGATATTAAGCAGGGGAATAGCTAGTTTAAACGGAACCTCTACTTATAGTTTTTGGAGCAATCTCCACACTGATTTCCAAAGTGGTAACAACTGTCTACATTCCCACGAACAGGGGAGAAGTGTTCCTTTTTCCCTACAGCTCTACCAGTACTTGTTGTTTTGATAGTAGCCATTCTTTCTTCAGTGAAATGGGACCTCAGAATTGTTTTAATTTGCATCTCTTCAATTATCAGTGATGTTGAACTTTTTTTCATTTATTTGCCATTTTTAATTCTTCATCAGAGAAGTGTCTATTCATTTCAGATGACCATATTTGTGCTGGATCTTTAAATTTGGGGAGGTAAATTTTTTTAGTTCGTTATATATTCTAGATACTTGTTCTTTGTCTGAGAAGCAGCTGGAGATTTTTTCCTCACACTGTGGGTTGTCTCTTCACTCTGTTGGTGGTTCCTTTTGCCATGCAAAGCATTTTTAATAAGATGAGATTCCAGTTGTTGATTTTTTTGTCATGTATCCTGTGTGATTGGGATTTTGTTCATAAAATCTTTGCATATGTCAAGGTTTTTAAGAGATATACTTCTTCTGTCTTCCAGCAGATTTAGTTTTTCTGCTTTAATATTTAGGTTTTTGATCCACTTTAACTTTAGTTTAGTGCATGATGAAAGATGATCATTTAATTTTAGTCTTTGACATTTCCAGCACTATTTATTGAAAAGGCTATCCTTCTTCCAGTGAAGATGTTTTGCTCTTTTATCAAAGACAAGCTTGCTGAGCATGTTTGGAGTTGTTTCTACATCTTCTAATCTGTTCCAGTGATCTTCAAGTATTTTTTGTCAGCACCATGCTGTTTTTAGCACAGTAGCTTTTTAGTATAATTTCAAGTAAGGAATTGTGTTAGTTGATCAGAAATTCTATATTTTGTTCTAGGTCTCTTCTGGTTCCAAATTAATTTTAGGATTGTCTTCTCTAACTCTATGAAACATGCTATCAATATTTTGTTCAGGATTGTATTAAATATGTATAATAATTTTGGGAATATATTCATTATTTTTTGGTATCAGAGATTAAACTCCCAATCTCGTGCCTGTTGACTTTGTATCAGCTATGCAAATGAACTTGGTTATTAAATCCACAAGTCTCCTGGTAGTGCTTTTGGAGTCTTCTATAGAATATCAAGTCGTATGCAAAACATGAAAATTTAACTTCTTCGTTTCCTATTTTTAATTCTTTTATTTCTTTCTCTTGTCTAACTCCTCTGGCTAATATTATCAAAATGATGTTGAATAAGAGCGGTGACAGTGGACATCCTTGGTTTTCCTGATTTTAGAGTGGAAGTTTCCAGTTTTTGTCCTTTTTTTATGCTGTTGACTGTTGGATTATCATAAGTGGCTTTTATCAGATTGAGACAATCACCATCTATTCCAAAGTTTGTATGAGGGTTTTTTATTATTATTATTATTATGAATGAGTGTTACACTTTGTCAAATGATTTGTCTGCATCTATTGAGATCATTGTATGAATTTGGCCCTTTGATCTGTTGATATGGTGTATTACACTTATTGATTTTCATGTATTGAACCATCCCTGCATACCTACTTGGTCATAGTGTATAATTTTCGTGATAATTTGCTGCATTGTGGTTGCCAATACCTTATTGAAATTTTTTGTATCTATGTTCATTAGTTAGAATTGGCTGTAGCTCTATTTTTTGGTTTGATCTTTCTCTGCTTTTTGCATCAGAATAATGGTTGCATCCAAAAATTAGTTTGGGAGTATTTCTTCCCTTTCAATTGCATTAAAGAATTTAGGAAGTAACAGTATTTCACTAAACTTGTAGATTTCTGAAGTGAATCTGGCAGGGCCTCCAATTTTCTTTGTTGGTTGCTTTTTAAATACATCTTCAACTTCCTTGACTGATACTAGTTTATTTAGAATTTCTATATTTTCTTGATTTTCTTGATGGTAATTCATATGTATCTAGGAATCTGTCCCTTTTCTCTGTGTTTTCTATCTTATTAGAATACAGGTTCTCAAGGTAGATATTGATGAGTTTTTGGACTTCTGCAGGATCTATTTTTATTTTATCCTTTTCATTCTTAATTGCATGGTTATGAATCTTTCCTTTTTTATAAGATTGTTTAAGAATTGATAAAGTTTATCTAGATTTTCAAAGCACCAACTCTTTGATTCTTTTTATTGATTTCCTAGTTTCAATTGCATTAATTTTGGCTCTGATCTTCATAATTTTCTCTTTCATATAAACTTTGACCTTGATTGAATATTTTTCTAGATGTTTCAGGTTCAGTATTAGGTTATTTAAGCTTGCTTTGCTTTTCTAATGTGGAAATTGACTTCTGTAAATTTATCTCACAGGACTGCTTTCACTGTGTTCTATATTCTCTGGCATGTTACTTTGGCATTACCATTTAATAGTAGAAGCTGTCTAATCTCTCAATTTCATGTGATCCACTGATTCTTCGGGCAGGTATTATCCACTTCCATGCTTTTATAAAGTTGTTGTAGTTTCTTTTGCCATCAATTTCTAATTTCCTAGCAATATGTTCTCAAAATATGCATGGGATAAAATCAATTACTTTGCATTTACTTAAGAATGTTCTATGACCTAGTATGTGGTCTGTTTTGGAGATGTTCAAAAGGTCCATGTTCAGCTGAGCATAATGTATATTCTGATATTGTTGGTTGGAGAAATCTGTACATATCTGCTAAATTTATCTGTTCAAAATTTTGGTGTAGTTCTCATATTTAATTGTTTTTTCATCTAGTTGATTTGTCCATTTGTGACAGAGCATTATTGAGATCTCCCATCAAAGTTGTATTTTTTCTTATTTTGTCTTACATGTCTACCAATATTTGTTATATATAGTTGGATGCACAGGTATTTAGTGCATACATATTTATGTTTATTATGTACTCCTCTTGGATTGTTTCCTTTACAAGGATGTACTGAACTTTTTTGACTCTGCTGATCTTTGTTGGCTTTAAATCCACTTTACAAATAGAATGGTGACCCCTGCTGTTTCCATGTATCTGTCACATGGAGGATTATTTCCCTGCTTTCATTCTCAGTCCATAATTTTTTAATTAAATGTAGTTTTTTGTATGCATCATATTGTTGCATCTTACTTCTTGATCCATTTTCCCATTCTATTTCATTTCATTGGTGAGTTGTGAACACTAATATTGACAGTTATAACTGATGTGTATTGACTTACTATCATGTTATTTTACAGCTGTTCTTTTCCTTTAATATTGATACATAAAACATTAAAGATGATACAGAATTTCAAAACAAAATAATAGAATATCATTGGTTAATATATTGTGTATTATGATCTTAAAAGTAGTTGGTCAGATTACAAAATATAGGCATGAATAAATGATCAAACAATGAAAGCACAAAACTTTCTTATGAGCTAATGGAGATTAGTAATATAGTTATCAATCATATATATTATATTATATATAAATACATATAATATTTTCCCTTCATTCTTTTCTCCTTTTCTCCATCCCAGTTGTTGTTTCCTTTTGAGCAGTTTCTTCTCATTTCACTTTCACATTATCTATTTTACATTTTGGATCTGATTTACTCTTTGAGATTTTACCTTTGGGAGACAGTATTATCTTTATATATGCAAGTCTGATTTATGTCAGTTATGAGTATGGCCTCATGTTGCATCCATTTACCTATAAAAGTCTAAAATTTATTCTTCTTTGTACCTCAGTAGTACTCCATTGTCTAAAAATAACACAACTTTTTTATACATTCTGTGCTTGATGGTTATTTGGTTTGTTCCTAAGATAGAGATAATACAAATTATTACTCTGATTCCAAAATCAGAGAGAGACTCGACCAAAAAAGAAAGCTACAGGTAAACCTATGTAAAGAAGATAGATGCAAAAATTCTCAATAAAATACTAGCAAACAGAATGCAGCAAATCATTAACAAGATTGTATACTATGATCAAGTGGCATTCTTTCCAGAAAGGCAGGGATGCTGCAACATATGCAAATTAATAAACATAGTACACCATATCAACAGAGCCAAAGCCAAAAAATCTCATGATCATCTCAATAGAGGGAGATAAAGCTTTTGATAAAGTCTAACACTCTTTCATGATAAAAAAAACACCTACCTAAATCAGAATAGATGGTCTCTACCTCAACCTGATAAAAGTCATATATCATAAAGCAACACCCATCATCATATTAAATGGACAAAAACTGAAAGCTTTTAATCTAAATCAGGAAGAAGACAAGGATATCTGCTTTCACCAATCCTATACAGTATAATTCTGGAAATGTTAGCCACAGCAATTAGACAAGAATGAGAAATAAAAGTAGTAACAATAGGAAAGGAAGAAGTTATCATTATTTGCAGATGACATGATGTTCTACACAGAAGACTCCGAAAACACTACCAAAACACTAATAGAGTTAATTAGCAAATTCGGCAGTGTAGGTGGATATGAAGTCAACACTCAAAAATCAATAGCATTCTCACTGTTTTCATTTTGTCCCCTTTTTTAATTGCTTGTCTTACCTGGTTGATTCATTCTGTTGGTCATCATGCAGTTGCAGTATTTGCTATCTCTTTCTAGAATATTCTTCAGAACAATTTTTAGTGCTGGTTTAGTGGTCATGAATTTCCTCAGATGTTTCTGTCATGCAAGTATCATTTCTACAACAAATATGAAAGTTAATTTTGTGAGGTACATAAATTTGAGATGGATTTTTTTTTTTCATTTAGGGCTTGAAATACTTCACTTCAAGCTCTCATTCACTTCAGGATTTGTGTTGAGTGTGCTATGATTTTGATGGGGTTTGCTTTGTAATGAATTTGTTTCTTTTCTGTAACAACTTTTAATATTCAGTTCTTGTTTTGAACTATATGCCTTGTATTCCTTGCTGTAGATTTTTTATATAATAGTTAATTGGAGTTCTATATGACTCATTTATCTGAATGTCAACATCTTTTGCTCTAATTGAGAAGTTTTCTGCCATGACTTTTGTGAACAGGTGTTTATGTATTTGCATCATCTCCCAATTCTTCCCTGACTCCAATCTAACTTATGTTATTCTTTGTATCATCTAGCAACTTTTGTGCCATTGTACTTTTTGGGTCTGTGTGGTCTCTTGCAATTTTAAGAGCTCTTTTCACGATCACTAATTGAAATCTTTTCTTTCATATCTGGCATTCTGTATGCACACTGGCTCATTCTGCTGCATACACTTTCAAGGCAACTTTAAAATTCATTTTTTTATTTAAGAGAAAAAATACACATATAAGAAAGACAAAAAGCAAAGAGACAAAGAAATGACTAGAGTAAATGCACAACAGTAACATTATAGGTTTACAAGACAGGATGATAGAAACTTGAAAATGGTTGCACTACTGCATATCATTATCTTCAAAATGGTTGTTTATGTTAAGAGATATAGACATGTAAAATTGATTTAATCATATGAGTATTAACTGTTCTTTCTCAATAACTGATACATTCAGCAGTATGCTCATTTTAGTCATCTTATATATACATATATACAGATTTATATCTTTTCCTTTCCCATCCCTCTTTCTCCCTTTTCACTTCCCAATTACTTTTGCTCTTTGACCTGTTTTTTACCCTTATATGGTATTTATTATAGATTTTGGATCATATATACTTTTTCTGATTCTTACACTAGGGAGACAATACAGTATTTACACATCTGTGTTTGATTTATCTCACTTATGAGTATGGTCTCAAGTCGTGTCCATTTACTTATAAAAGTCTCAATGCAATCTTTCCTAAGAGTTGAGTAGCACTCCATTGTATAAAAATACCACATCGTTTTTATCCATTCTTTGATTGATGGGCACTTGGGTTGTTTCCAAGATCTGGCTATTACAAATTGGGTGGCTATAAACATGGGTGCACAAATATCACTGTGGTATGATGTTTTCAATTCATCTGGGAAAATGCCCAGAAGTGGGATAGTTGGGTTGAATGGGATCTCTAATCCTAGCTTCTTGAGGAATCTCCACACCGACTTCCACAGTGACTGCACCAGTCTACACTCCCACCAACAGTGGAGAAGAGTTAATTTTTCCTCACAGCTCCTCCAGCATTTGTTGTTGCTTGATTTTTTAATCTTGGCCATTGTTTCTGGAGTGAGATGGAATCTCAGTGTTGTTTTAATTTGCATTTTCCGAATGACCATTGATGTAGAACATTTTTCCATATATTTACTCGCCATTTGCGTTTCTTTCTCTGAGAAGTATGTATTCATCTCAGATGCCCATTTTTGGCTTGGGTCCTTGAATCCTAGTGGCCTGATTTCTTTGAATTCTTTATATGTTTTAGATAGAAGTCCTTTGTCTGATGGAAAACTGGCTAAGATATTTTCCCATTTCGTGGATTTTCTTTTTACTCTGTTGGAGATTTCCTTTGACATGCAAAAACTTTTTAGTAAGATGAGATCCCAGTTGTTGATTCTGGGAAGTGTTTCCTATGCAATTTGATTTTTGTTCATGAACTCTTTGCCTGCTCCTATGTCATCAAAATTTTTACATACTCTGTCTTCTAGTAAGTTTAGTGTCTCTGTTTTAATATTCAGATCTTTGATCTAATTTTACTTTATTTTAGTGCATGGTGATAGGCATGGATCTAGTTTTAGTTTATGGTATATAGAAAGCCAATTTTTCCAGCACCATTTGTTAAAGAGGCTATCTTTCTTCCAGTGTACATGTTTGGCCCCTTTTTCAAAGATGAGGTGGCTAAGTGTGTTTGTAGTTGTGGCTGTATCTTCTAATCTATTCCATTGATCCACAGGTCTGTTTTAATTCCAGTACCATGCTTATTTTATCACAGTAGCTATGTAGTATAGTTTCAAGTCAGGGATTGTGATGTGTCCTGCCTTACCTTTGTGGCCCAGAATTGCCTTTACTATTCTTGTTTTTTTCTGGTTCCAGATGAATTTCAGGAATGCTTTCTCTACCTCTGCGAGTTAGGCAAGTGGTATTTTGATTGGGATTACATTAAATCTGTAAAATAATTTTGGGAGAATGGTCATTTTCACGATGTTTGTTCTCCCTATCTATGTGCAGGGAATATCTTTCCATTTTCTAAAATCTTCTTCGATTTCCTTCTTCAGAGTAATGCAATTTTCACTGTACAGATATTTCACTTCCTTTGTTAGATTGATTCCTAAGTATTTCATTATTTTGGATGTTATAGTGAAGGGTGTCGTTCCCTTATTTCTCTGTCGGTGAATTTGTTGTTTGTGTACAGAAATGCCATTGATCTTTGAGTGTTCACCATGTATACAGCAACCTTGCTGAATTTGGTTATTACTTCTAGAAGTCTTCTAATGGATATTTGGGGGTCTTCTATGTAGAGTATCATATCATCTGCAAATAATGATAATTTCACTTCTTCCTGTCCTATCCTTGTTCCATTTATTTCTTTCTCTTGTCAAGTTGCTCTGGCTGGTATTTCCAGAACTATATTAAATACGAGTGGTGATAATGGACATCCTTGTCTTGTTCCTGATTTTAGGTGGAGAGTTTTCAGTTTTTCTCCATTTAGTAAGATGTTGGCTATTGGTTTATGATACATGGCTTTTATCAGGATGAGGTAGAGACCATCTCTTCTGATTTTCTGTAAGGTTTTTATCATGAATAGGTGTTGGATTTTGTCAAAAGCTTTTTCTGCATCTATTGAGATGATCATGTGGTTCTTGTCCCTGGCCCTGTTGATATGGTGTATTACATTTATTGATTTGCATATGGTGAAACATCCCTGCATTCCTGGGATTAATCCCACTTGATCATGGTGTATAATCTTTTTGATAACTTTCTGTATTCTATTTGCCAGTATTTTATTGAGGATTTTTGCATCTATGTTCATTAGAGAGATTGGCCTGTAAGATTCTTTTTTGGTTGGGTCTTTCTCTGGTTTTGGTATTAGGGTAATACTTGTTTCCAGGAATGAGTTAGAGAGACTTACTTCCCTTTCAATTTCATTGAAGAGTTTAAGGAGTGCTGGCATTAAGTCTTCCCTAAATTTCTTGTAGATTTCAGTGGTGAATCCATCAGGGCCCAGGCTTTTCTTTGCTGGTAGGGTCCTAATTATATTTTCAACTTCATTAGCTGAAGTTGGGTTATTCAACAAATTTACATCTTATTGATTCAGCTTTGGTAATTCATAGGTTTCTAGGAATCTGTTCATTTCTTCTGTGTTATCAAATCTATGTGAATAAAGGTTATTGAAGTAGGTGCTGATGATCTGTATTTCCACTGGGTCTGTAGTGATTTTACCTTTTTCATTTCTTATTGCATGAATCTGAGTTTTTGCTTTCCTCTTTTTGATAAGTTTAGCAAGGAGTTTACCAATTTTATTTAGTCTTTCAAAGAACCAACTCTTCGATTCATTAATTCTTTGTATTGTTTTCTTAGTTTCAATTGTATTAATTTCTGCTCTAATCTTAATAATTCGTCCCTTCTTTGGGCTTTGAACTTGACTTGCTCTTCTTTGTCTAGAAGTTTGAGGTGTAGCATTAGGTTCTTTATGTGTGTTCTTTCTATTTTTGTGATGTGGGAGTTTAGTGCTATGAATTTCCCTCTGAGGACTGCTTTCATTGTGTCCCACAAGTTCCGGAAATTTGTATTTGCATTTTTATTCAATTTTAGATATTGTTTAATTTCTTCTTTAACTTCTTCTGTGACCCATTTGTTGTTTAAGAGAGTATAATTTAATTTCCATAAGTTTATGCTGTTATTGTAGGTTTTTTTGTCATTCATTTCCAATTTTACTGCTCTATTGTCAGATAATACGCATGGAATTAGTTCAGTTCCTTTCCATTTACTTAAGCATGTTTTGTGGACCAGTATATGATCTATTTTAGAGAATGACCCATGTGCAGCTGAGAAGAATATGTACTCTGATGTTGATGGATTGAATACTTGGTACACATCTACTAGGTCCATTTGTTCAGAAGTTTGATTCAGTTCTGTTATATCTTTGCTGAATTTTTGTTTGGTTGATCTGTCTCTCTGTGACAGCGGGGTGTTAAGGTTCCCTGTTATAACTGTATTACTGTTTATTTGCTTTTTCATGTCTATTAAGAATTGTCTTACATAGCTGGGTGCTCCCATATTTGGTGCATATATATTTATGATTGCAATCTCTTCCTCTTGAAGTATTCCCCTAACAAGTATGTAGTGATCTTCTTTATTTCTTTTGATCATTTTCGGTTTGAAGTTCGTATTATCTGCAAACATAAGAGCTACCCCTGCTTTTTTCTGGGTACCTGTTGCATGAAATATTTTTTCTAGCCTTTGATTTTTAATCTGTGAATTTCCTTTTGAGTGAAATGTGTGTCTTCTACACAGCCTATTTCTGGGTTTTGTTTCTTAACCCATTCTGCTAGTCTGTTTCTTTTTTTGGTGAGTTGAGACCATTTACATTGATTGATAGAACTGATATGTACTGGCTCATCCCTGTCATTATATCTTTCTGTTGTTGTGTTTCTACATTATCTGTTTAATTATTTGCCCTGCTTAGTGGTTTCATTTTGTTGTTGTTCTTAAGACTGTAGCTATCTTTGTCTCTTTCTAGAATGTCTTTCATTACTTTTTGTAGTGTTCGCTTGGTGGCCGTAAGTTTCTATTTTGTTTGTTTGTTCTACTTTTTTATTTTTTTCTCTTTGAAATAAAATGGAATTTTTTTATTTAAGCAAAGAAGAAGAAGAAAAAAAGACATATATAACAAAGACAACAACAAAAGAGACAAACAAACGACTAGAGTAAGTGCACAACAGGAACATTGCAGGTTTACAAAACAGGATGATAGAAAATTGACAATGGTTGCAATACTGCGTATTGTTATCTTCAAAATGGTTACTTACATTAAAAGATATAGACATGTAAAAGTGATCCAATCATATGAGTATTAATTGTTCTTTCTCAATAACGAATACATTCAGCAGTGTTTACAAAACATTTTAGCTATCTTACATATACGTATATACAGATTTATACCTTTTCCTTTTCCCTTTTCTCTTTCCCCCTTTACCCTTCCCAATTACTTTTGCTCTTCGAGCTGCTTTTTACCCTTACATAGTATTTATTATAGATTTTGGATCATATATACTTTTTCTATTTCTTACACTAGGGAGACAATATGGTATTTACACATGTGGGTTTGATTTATCTCACTTATCGGTGTGGTCTCAAGTCATGTCCATTTACTTATAAAAGTCTCAATGCAATCTTTCTTAAGAGTTGAGCAGTACCCCATTGTATAAAAATACCACATCTTTTTTATCCATTCTTTGATTGATGGGCACTTGGGTTGTTTCCAAGATCTGGCTATTAAAATTTGGGTGGCTATAAACATGTGTGCACAGAAATCACTGTGGTATGATGTTTTCAATTCTTCTGGGAAAATGCCCAGAAGTGGGATAGTTGGGTTGAATGGGATCTCTAATCCTAGATTCTTGAGGAATCTCCACACTGTCTTCCACAGTGGTTGCACCAGTCTACACTCCCACCAACAGTGGAGAAGAGTTCCTTTTTCCCCACAGCCCCTCCAGTATTTGTTGCTGGTTGATTTTTTAATCTTGGCCATTCTTTCTTCAGTTGTTCTTTGTCATGAAAGTATCTTATTTCTCCATCAATTTTTAAGGATAATTTTGCAGGTACATCAATCTGGGTTGAAAGTTGTTTTCTTTCAGGATGTGAAATACTTCACTCCAAGCTCTTCTTGACTTAAAGTTTTGTGTTGAGAAGTCTGCTGTGATTCTGATAGGCTTTCCTTCGTAGGTGATCTGCTTCTTTTCTCTGACAGCTTTTAGTATTTTGTTCTTGTGCTGTATTTCTGATACCCTTATTATTCTATGTCTGGGTGAAGATTTATTTTGGTTATGGTTAATTGGGGTTCTGTATGCCTCAGTTACCGGTGTTTCAGATTCTCTTCCCATGTTTGGAAAGTTTTCTGCTATTATTTCTGTGAATAGTCTTTGCAGGTCATTAGTATTGACCCCTGCGTTTTCATTTATGCCTATTAATCTTATGTTATTTCTCTTGGCATTGTCTTGTAGCTGTTGAATTGCTGTTTATTTTTAAGAGTTCTTTTCTTTCCTGGCCATAAGCCCCAGTGCTGTTTTCAAGGTCTGAGAGTATCTTCAGCTTTATTCAAGCGGTTTTTCAAACTTTCCATGGAATTTTTCATTTCCTAAATTTCCCTTTGAACCTGTTTCATGCATTCTGTTTGTGTCTTATATTGTTCATTCAAAGTTTCCATCATTTTAATTTCTTCTGTTTTTTATCTTGCTCTTCTTTGGATACACACATTTCTTTCATAATGATTGACATTTCATTTTTTAGCTGAGAGATTATTTCTGATTTGAGTTTCTCTATAGCTTCATGGAGCTGTTTCTTTAATGCATTTGCTATCATTTCAGAAAGTTCAGGTGTGTGACTCCCAGTGTCTTCCATTTCAGTGTCTCTTGGGTTTGTTCTCGGTGGACTAGGGGATTCAGACTTCCTCTTGGTCTTTCATTTTCTTTTTCTTCTGGGACATGTGTGGCTCTGTGTCCTGTGAGGCTGACCAGGCATTCCACTGGTGGGTTGCACTGAGTTGCAGGACCGGGTAATGCTCGATCGTCTGTGCATCTAGTGAGGGTGCACTCCTGGAGTGTGCTGCTGAAGCCTCTGCCTTACTGGATGGGGGCTGAAACCTCCCAGACCCAGGCAACTAGGTGGAGCATACCCCAGTGTGGGGCGCCACCCAGACTCTGAGTCTGGCTGAAAGGAGTTCAGAGCCTCTGAAGTGCCAGGCAAGCCTGGGCGAGTCCCAAGCCTACAGTGCTGGGGCCTTGCTCCTGGCTGGCAGGCCCACAGCCTCTAGGACTCACTGTGCCTGCTGCTCCACTGAACATTGGAGCTTGTGCCCTGCACTCTGATGGGCAGAGCCCAAGCTCCCCAAGCCGTGCAGCTATGCTGGCCAGTCACTGATGAGCAGCTCTGGGGTACTGGGCTGGGCAGGCATTCCCCTGGTGGGTTGCACTGAGTTGTGAGACCAGGTATAGCTGGATCTGTGTGCAGCTAGTGAGGGCACACTCCCGGAGTGTGCTGGTGGGTCCTCCACCTTACTGCATGGGGGCTGATAACTCCCGGAAGCTAGATGGAGCATACGCCAGAGTGTGGTGCCACCTGGACCCTGAGTCTGGCTGCAAGGAGTTCAGAACCTCTGGAGTGCCAGTTAATTTCATTTGTATCTCTTTGAATATTTTCCTTGATTCCATTTCTTCTCTTTGTTGCATTTTCATTGTTTACATTTCCCAACATGTTCTATTTTTATCTGCATCTGCTGTAGAGGGCTAATAATATATTTTATACATTATGGTATGTGTCCAAATGTCCCCCCCAAGCCTCATGTGGTCAAGTGAGGGCAGAATTTTTGGAGTTGGTTGAATCTAGAATTTGTGAATGGTTCATTGCCTAGTGTGAGAATTGGGAATGTAAGGGCTATACCTGCAATAAGGTGGCTAGGCTGCATACAATATAAGGGAAGGAAAGGAGGTTTGCATCCCCTTTATGCTCTTGTTTTTGCTGTCTTCCACCAACATGAATGTCTGATCCTCAGGCATGTCATCCCGTCTAGTAACCAGTTTATTATGCACCTCCACAAACTGTGAGCTAAATAATTTTTTCCTTCCTTAACTTTGGGTGCTGGGTATTTTCTCTCAGCAACCAGAGAAAATTAACCACGAATTAATTTTATTCCAAGAGAGAGTTCACTGAAGTGATTGTACATGAGCATGTGGTTCAGGAGGCTTTGGGAATGGCTGTAAGAAGAATCAGGTTTGGTTAGGAGATGCTGGCTGCAAAAGTAAAGCTCAAATTCCTGAGGTTGTTCTGTATGAGAGATGACAGATTTCAGACAAGAGGGCTGGGATAAATCCATCTAAAAAAGGGAAGGTGGTAACCATTATTAATTTTCTATTATCTTATTTTAAATCCCTATATCATTTTCATAGTTCTCTTGTGTTTTTTTAAATTTTATTCTGTTTTTTTTTATTACATCTGATGGTATGGGCAGCTATTTGAAAGGTAACAAGATATATTGTGTTAGCCATTGTTGATTTTCTATTATCTTGTTTTGACTCCCTGTATCATTTTCATTATTTTGTTTTGACTGGTTTTATTCTGTATTGTTTTGTTTCATTTTATTATGTCTGATGGTATAGGCAGTTACTTTGGAAATAACAAGAGGTGTTATTGTAGCCATTGTTGATTTCCTATTATCTTGCATTGAAGTCCTGTATTGCATTAACTGTTTAGTTTTGATTGGCTCTGATTCATTTTGTTTGGTTTTATTCTCTTTAAAAGAAAAAAAAGAGATGAACATGAACTCAAAAGAGAAAACTAAAGGAATCAGCAACAGATAAGTAATTTAATTTCAGGCATCAGTCAATACAGTTAATAATAATGCTCAGTGTATGTGGGATATCTGTTGTAAATAAGAAAGAAAGAATGGGAACTTTGGTCAGTTGACAAAATCAAAAGCAATTCTCTAAGCAAGAATATATTAAAAACACATAGAATAAAAGTCAAAGAATGCAAATCAAATTTTCAAGCATACAGTGACCTGAAAAAAGCAGGAGTAATATTCCTATTTTTGATGAAATGGACTTTAAACTGAAAATGCTCTGAAGAACCAATGAAAGTGAATATATACTGGAAAACAATTCAACAGGAAGAGATAAAATTTGCAAATATATACTTAGAGAACACTGGTGCACTTAACATGAAAATACATACTCTGCTTGAAATGAAATATTAGATAAACAGCAATACAAACATTGTGTTTGACATTAACAGTCCATTTATATGAATAAATCATCTAGACAAAAAAATAAATATTTTTTAAAACACAGAAAAGCAAAAATCAGAGTTACACCATACTTTCAAACAAATGTACTTAAAGTTGTATATTAAGTGTTCAACCTATCAACCATAGAATACATGTTTTTATACCACATAAAATTTTCTCCTAAACAGAACACCTATTAGTCATAAAGCATTCTTAAATAAAAATGCATCAAAATAATTTCATGCATATTAGCAGATCTTATTGCAATGAAACTAGAAATAAATGAGAGAAATCACAGGAATGATAAAAACACATAGAAATTAAGCAATAGTTTTTATTATTTAATGGATCACAAAAGAAGTTAAAGAAGAAATCAAAGAATGCATAGAATCAAACAAAATTGTCAGTAAAACATATCAGATCCTATCAGGCACAATGAGAACAGTCTTAAAAGGGAACAGTGAATCTGTGAATGCCCACATCAGAAAAAGCAGAATCACTTCAAATAAATCATGTAAGCATGGTTCTCGTGGCCCTATGAAAAGAACAAAAATATCTAAATCTAAAAGGAAAAGAGTTATACTTGAGTGATATTTCTGATCTGATTTCACCTATAATCTCATGGACCTGTTTTTGAACTGCTGCTATCATTTCATAAATTTCAGATGTGTGGTCACCATTTTAATCTGTCTCATTGTCCCTTGGGCTTGTCCTATGTGGGCTTGATATCTGGGGTTGAATTTTGCATCTC
Source organism: Dasyprocta punctata (assembly GCA_004363535.1). NCBI lineage: Eukaryota > Metazoa > Chordata > Mammalia > Rodentia > Dasyproctidae > Dasyprocta > Dasyprocta punctata. The sequence continues at coordinate 23,673 of RJWM01028635.1, forward strand.
AGTCTTATGATTTTCGATTTTATCTGTGTTGATGCCTGTAAATTCCTCATAGTAAGCAGATTTTTCACTAATATTGAAGCCTACCTAAATAAATGTCTGTTTTCAGAGGTGTCTTCTACTTGTAGGATGTTCTTGGTTTTTGAATCTGTCCCAAGATCCAACCTTCTCAGTTTTTTAAGAATAAGATGTTGCTATCTATTTGGCTTAGCATCCAGTCCTGTGGTAGTGGATTTGGTTATCTTTATGGAGTTCTCCCAGTTGCTGTGGTGCTCTTGGGTAGGGAAAGCCCAGAGTTGCTCCCAGATCTGTATACATTTGACTCCTTCTCAACCTTGACCATCTTTCTCTGTCCCACAACACTGACTCCTCTTTTATGCTGGCTGTTGGGTAGGAGTTATGTCCTTGTCCTGCTGTAAGACAGCACTGCTTTTTTTTCTAACGCCACTGGGCCAAGGAAATTCATAGTATCAGACCAAGGGGGAGCTTCCAGTCTTCGCAGCAGAATTCCCCCTGGTCTGTCTCTACCTGCTTGCATTTTACTGTTGCTGGGACAGTCTTCCCTCGTTCCACTCTGGGATGATGGCAGTGAAGCAAACTGGGATTATTCTGTGCTGGCATTTAATCAGAGCCTTTTGAATTTAAATGACAGCCACACCCACCTGCTTCTGTTCTGTGTGTCTATGTGCCAAGACACAGAGCTGGTTCATCTCACTCCCCATGCAGGGTTTCAATTCTCAGTGGTGTTTCAGACATTTCTAAAGCTGCTCATCCCACCTACATGCATGTGCAGCACTGGGTCCACTGGTGCCAACTGTGGTTTGTGCTGTACTAGCCTCACTTGTCCCAGAAAAAAAATTATAAAAATCGGAGGGAAAATTAATGAAATTGATACAAAAAGTCAAAAAATTAATGAATTTGGGAGTTGACGTCTTTAAAGTATAAACCATACAGTCACAATATTAAACAGACTTACCAAAACAGGAACAGAAAAAGTCCATATCAGTGCAATTAGAAAAGGAAAATTAGAAAGACAAAATCACAGTGGAAACCACAAAATCCAGAGTGTTGTAAGTTCTTCAGAAACCTGTACTGAATTAAATTGGAGAATCTCGATAAAATGGACACAACTCTTGATGTATATCAAGGACAAAAACTGAACCAAGAAGATATAATAGTACTAAACAGTCTAATAACAGGAAAAAAATAAGGTAGTAATAAAAAAGCAACAAAAAAACCTTGGAGCCCAATAAATTCACTACAGAATTTTAAAAGATCTTCACAGATCTAGCACAAATAATACTCAAAGTTTTCAATCAAATCAAAAGGGAAAGAGAATGACCAAATGTGTTTCTAGAAATGAGAATTAAGCCGGGCGTGGTGGCGCACGCCTTTAATCCCAGCACTCGGGAGGCTGAGGTAGGCGGAGCGTTGTGAGTTCGAGGCTGGCTTGGGCTACAGCGCGAGCGTAAGGCCGACCTGAGCTACATAGTGCGACCCTGCCTCAAAATTCAGGGCTGGGAGTTTGGCTCAGTGCCTTAAGCGCCTGCCCTGGCAGGCGCGAGGTTGTGAGTTCAATCCCTGGTGCCGCAAAAAAAAAAAAAAAAAAAAAAAAAAAAAAAAAAAAAAAAAAAAAAAAAAAAAAAAAAAAAAAAAAAAAAAAAAAAAAAAAAAAAAAAAAAAAAAAAAAAAAAAAAAAAAAAAAAAAAAA
>RJWM01028636.1:0-25325 GCA_004363535.1 Dasyprocta punctata
ATATGGTACTTTCAGACAATGGAAAGCTACCTAGCCATAAAGTAGGATAATCTCAAGGTTCTTATAGGTAAATGGATGCAACTGAAGATCATGCTCATGACTGAAATGGTTTCAACTCATATGGGTGAACACTGAGTTATCTCCCTAGCATAAAAAACTGCATGAGTTCATGGATCCAAAATGCACAATAGATATTATGAAAGTGATAGGGAAGGAAATGCCTTAAAAGGGAAAGTGGTCACCACTGTTAATTCCCTATTATCTTGTTTTGAATTCTTGTATCATTTTCATAATTTTGTTAGGCTTGGCTTCATTCTGTCTTTTTTTTTTTAGATTTTACTGTGTCTGATGGTATGGGCAGCTGTTTTGAAGATAATGGGTTGTATTATGGTAACCATTGTTGATTTCCTATTATCTCACTTTGAAGTCCAATAATGCTTTCATTCTTTTGTTTTTATTGGCTTTGTTCTGTTTTGTTTTATTTGATTTTATTAAATGTGATGGTATGAACAGCTATTTTGAAGAAAACAAAAGACATCATGGTAGCCATTGTTGATTTCCTGTTGTCATGTTTTGAAGTCCTGTATCACTTGCATTGTCATGCTCTGATTTGCTTTATTCTGTTTTGTTTTGTTTTATTCTCTTTAAAATTAAAAAAAATAAATAAATTGTGAGCGTTGGGAATTGTGTCCCAGCAACAAGAAAGTTGATTAATACACCAACCACGTATTTTCTTCTACATTATTTTATACTTTCTTGTATCCCAGTCTTTCCCTCTTTAATAGAACACAAACAGCATACAGAGAAGGGAGACTTAATTCATTTTGCATCCCTCTGGTTCCTAACATAGTGCTTCCCAAGTGACAGGCCCTCAGCAAATATTTACTGAGTTGATTTCAATTTCTAGAAGCTTTTCCCAATGGTTCTTTATTTAGCAGGTTAGTTACAATAATATGTGCCTCATACCTTATCTTTCACACTAGAGAGCCTTAATACCTCACCCAGGCGCTCTGATGAAGGTTCTTCTTAGGCCTGCACATGGTAAGAGAAAACACTCTAGAGGTCCACCCACTATATGGTAGTATAACATCTACTCTCCTAAGTGGCTCCATTCTGGCTACTATAAGTCATTTGACATTTCAGAGTAAATGATACTCCCATTATAGGAGATAAAGAGTCCCACAGTTTCTCTGTAAACACCTTAGGATTGCTGGAGGAGGGGACCAGAGAAAGAATGAGAGTGCAATGATGAACACTCAAAGGAATTTTTTCCAGTGACTAGAGTTTTTCATGTTAATGGCACAGGAAAAGAAGCTTCAATGGAACTTTCCATTCCCTGGGAGGCATGGGCCTTCCCATCTGAGATGTAGGGTGAAGGAGGGAGGATGAACAAAAGGTTTTTATTCCAAAATACATTCATTTTTTAAAAACATTTTAAAAAGCAACTAAACATTCTGCCTCCTTGGGAAACAGGAATCCCAACTGTATCCACAGAGGTGGTAGGGATTGACTGATTAATTTCATTGTCATAGTAAAATTAATGGAATTGGAATGTATGTTTTTATGACCCTTGCAATATGCAAGTCTTTTCTTACTCACAGTCTCATTTGAAACTCATGACAACTGTGTAATTAATTACAATCATCATTTTACAGAGGTACTAGTTGCTAGTGAGGACAGAGTGACTAGAAGTTCTTTCCAACCACATCACACCCTGCTCACATGCAGGAAAGCTAAGCAGCTGGATTCTCACTCTGTACCCAGGGTAGGTGCAGTGATTAAGGGCACAGAGTCAGGCAGAATGGACCAAGATCCCAACTCTGCCTCTCATAACCACAGGCAAGATACTCATTAACTTTACTTCATAGCAGCCTCCTAATTTGTAAAATAAACATAATAATACCCATAGGATTTCCCTGAGGGTTAAATGTGTTTGTGAAGTGCTTAACACAGGGCCGGGCACAAGACAAACCCTTAATGAATGATAGTTATTAATATTAGTATAGGATTCGTGTATGAGGAATAGCACATTGCACGTTGCAAAGTGCTCTATAATTATGGCTTCTAGTTAAATGCACAACCTAATGGAAAAACATCTGGGAGTTTTCTCTGGCTGGGAGTAAACACTAATTTCAAATGAAAAATCTGCACTACACAATTGTACCTTGAAAGGGACTCCAATATATTTTCAACATTATGTATTCTTTTACCAAAAGCACGCACACTAATCAAAGTTGGATTTTATTTATTTTAAAATACCTGTGTGTTTTTAAATCCCCACCAATAAACCATGTCCACTAGATTACCCAATATTTCACTGCATGCTTCAATAATCTTTATACATTAATCAACCACCCTGAGTTTGTCCCTCAGTATTTATTGTGCTTGCATTTTATTATTTCCTTGGTAAAACTTGTGTTTCAAAGGCTTTTCAGAACAACTCAGTCACAAAAATATACTTTAGGTGACACCTAAAATATAATATCTTAACTCAGTGTTGAAATAATTTTAATTATAAAAACTAAACCACGAAATGGAATCCCAGCGACAGTTAAACAAATCTGTAATTATCCAGCCAGTTTATAAATCCCCTCTGTCTCCTTTCTCATTCAATTTGCAAACCAGGATGTCATCTCATTAAATCAGCAACTCTGATTGCGCACAAGTGTCTTACACCAAATGCACAACTCTTTCCACCTCTCTCCCAACATCTAAGCCTCTCTTACACAGCGGCAACATCAAATTAAATCAGGGTGGAAAGCAAATAGGAAATCAGGTAGCCAAAGCAAAAGTAAGCAATTGCAGCTGGAGCTTCAGGCCAACGGTGCCCAGGTGTCAAAAGGAGATTATGTGAACGTGAGTGCTGTGTTGCCTGCCTGTTGTGTGCACGTGTGTGCAATTCAATAATGATTGACTTCTCCCCAGTTGCTAGGTTTATTTCTAGCACTAGCTCACATGCCTAACATATATCAATCTTCATAAATGTTTGTGAAATGAAATCGCATACTGTAACAGCACTTGCATGATGCTATGATCCCATTTAGCATCTGTATTTGAGAATTTGTTCTAGTAATTAAAAGTCCTAACATGCTTTGTTCAAGTGCAAGGACCACTTAGATTAGATAACATGAGCTTTCTGGAAGAACTTTTATATGTCACCCACTCATGTTGATCTTCACCCTTACCCCAAGAGCTTGTTAATGTTTTTGCAAGAGATGGGACTGAATGGCTTACATAAGAGGAAAAAGGAGAGTGTGCTGAGAACAAATCAACATTCTCACTTTCCTAAAGCACATGACTTTATGGATTGAGTTGAGGTCTTCAGTCACCAGCTGTAAGTTTTCACACCCCTCTCAGCTGGGCCCACAGACAGGGCCCAGAGCCTGTGTCTTGGCAATGGCTTGCAACAGCAGGAAATAATACAGGGAGTAGCTTTTGGGAGTCCTGATCCCAGATGCTCCTGGGAGTCATGGGATATCGTTAAAGAAATAAATTCCTGGTGAAGAAATAAGGAATTGGTCCCAACCAAAGTTATTTTTTAAATACATCTGCTATTGGAAAGAGAAGTTAATCTAACATCTTTCTCACAGAACTAACTTGTTCTGTGAAAGCTTTAGGTGTCATTCCTGACAATGCCACACCCAACTACACAGCTGGAGCTGGTCCTTGTCCTCCATATGGGACTCATACAAAAACCCAAAGCCATCATGTCATCCACTTGTCCATTTAATTATCAGGTTTTTTTAAACTTTTAATAATCTTTCATTCTCACCATCTGGAATTGGCATCTGAGAGAGGTTAGTTTTTAATATCCTCCTCTGAGTTGGTAAAATTGGATGAATTTCTTTGAGATTGGAATTAATTTCTGGGAAGGTGTTTTTTTAATTATAGACACAAATATCTCTGAAATTTTAATGAGCAAGAGAATTGTGTTTAAAAACCAGAGGGATTCAGTCGGACTTGGTCTTTTGGACTTCTTTGTGAACACCACAACTAAGTCCTCTCCTCACTGTTAGGGAACAGACAGACACTTATTCTTTCTGAAAGGACTCCATTTGTATCAATTTATTAACCCATTATTTTCATGAATACCTGACCAGATCTTTGGAAATAAAGTAAGGATGAGGCACCATTCTCACCAGCATTCTGACAGGGAGGTGCCCCTGTTAGGAAGAGGCCTTGATCACAGGCTGACAGGCAGAGAAAGAATGTGGCAGGTGATGGAGGAGCTGCAAGATGAGACCGTGTGATAGGAGAGTCACTCTGGCAACACTAGATAAGGTAGATGGGATGAGGACAGGATGGAGCCTATGCTGGAAATCCAAGCACCGGTGTACTGAAGTCTGGCAGAGAAAAGGAGTAAAAAGAGAAGGCAGCGCCTCCCCTAGATAATATTCTAATACAATAACTGGGCCTTGATTAGACAAGTGACGAGATAAAGGTGGATCTATGAGCAAACCTCAGTCAATGGTAGAAATAGAAGCGTTTAGAAAGTGACAGAGTGTCTTGGTCCACTTTAGCTGCCACAACAAAGTCCCACAGCCTAGGTTCCTTATAAGTAATCAAAATTTATTTCCCACAGTTCTGGAGGCTGGAAGTCTGATGTCAGAGTGCCAGCACCATGAGATTCTAGTGAGGGACCCTCTTCCCAGATGTATTCATGTTATGTCTTCATGTGGGTGAAGAGAGGGAGCGCTCTCTGGGGTCACTAATCCCACTACCAGGGGTTTCACCCTCATGACCTAATTACTGCCCAAAGGCCCCACCTCCTAATGCTTTCCTGTTGAAGGTTAGGATTCCAGCCTTGCAGAGAAAGGAACGCAAACACGCAGTCTATTGCACAGGTTTGAAGGGCTCTGGTGGGCTGGGGTCCAGAAGCACCCAAGATGCAGCAGGACCACCATGTGCCCGTTCACCCTGTGGTGGGCTCACACTCTTGCCACAGCCCCAACATAACTTCATTGCCCTCCACAGAGCCCTGCAGAAGCAAATACATCCTAAAGAGATGAGTGAGAGTGGAGTCTGCTACTCTGACAAAAGTTTTGCATGTAGCAGACACCAAGCTACCCAATTTCCCCAGACTTCTGAATTCATGCTTTTTAAGATAGATTTCTTCAATCACATGAAGTTTGTCCCGAGGAAGAACATCAAAGGAGAAAACACTGTGAAGAGGGGGCCAAAGAAGAAAGGCTGCTGTCTACCAAGGGCCACTGTGTGGAGGAAGGAATGGAATGTTCTCTGTTGCTGCAGAGGGGCCAGAGAAACAGAAAAGAGTAGAAGCTGCAGGGGATAGAGATCCATTCATCCCAAGGAAGAGTTTTTCTATAGTTAGGGTTTGTAACTGAGCTTCTCAGCGTAACTTGCTTTCTAGGTTTTTGAATGATCGTGGAATTGCTAGCTTGATAGAGACTCTAGAGCCCAACTTGTGAATTTTACTGTAAACAGGATTTAAGTCTGGCTATACTATGGGCACATCACTCATCCTGGAGGTTAGAGTATGTATGGGCTTCTGCGTTGAAGAGGGTACTGACTGAGATGACGTTCGAAGCCTCTTCCAACTCGCAAGCCTATGCCTCCCACCAGTTAGCTCTCAGTAGAAGCAGAGAGGCAGAGAGTCATGGTGTCTAAGAACACTGGCTTGTTCTCAGACTGGGAAAAAATCTGGGCTCTACTATCCACCTACTTGGACCACCTGGCATCTAGCTATCTCACACTTGTCTTGCTTCTTTACAAAGGAGGTGCTATCTGAGGTGGCTCTCAAAGGATGAAAACAAGTTCATGAGGTAGCAATATTGGGGACACGATGCTTGAGGCTGGGGAAGCTGCATGAGTAAAAGTAAGCTCAAAGGCATGGTATGTTTACAGAAGTCCGGTGTCATAGAAATGGGACCAAGGGCATGGAGAACATCAATGAAGAAACTGTGGCCAGTCTATAAAGAGTGATGTCATTTAGTGATGTCAGTCTACTTTTATTCCATCAACGGGGGTGTCATCAACAATTAGGGATGCTGTATTATAATTTTAGGGAATTATTTTCTCTAAGTATATTTTGCCTCCAGATTGACACTGGTCTCATGGTAAATCCAAACATCTTGTCCATACATTGATTCATTAATTGGAAAGACCACTATATGAGTTTGGATCCCAAATGCCTGTCTAATGGCTGAAAGAACAAACAATGCATACCTTGTGTGGTGCCAGGTGCATTAATAAGTACTTGTTAAACAATAGCTCATGCCACTAGTAGTTATTTAATGAGCACCTTCTATATTCAGGCCCACTGTACTAGCTGCTGTGTGGCAAAGATGACCAACAAAATCCCTATCATTCATTCTAGCAAAAGGAGGCATAGATCTAGGTATGGTGACACACACCTGCATTCCCAGCTACTCAGGAGGCTAAAATGGAAGGATAATAAGTTTGACACAAGTCTGGGAAACCTAGAAAGACCATTTTTCAAAATACAATTTTTAAAAAGGCTGGGGATGTATCTCAGTGGTAGGTCAGTTGAATAGCATGTATGAAGCCATGAGTTCAGTCTCCAGCATTTATAAAAGAAAGGAAGGTAGTGGAGGTATGGAGTAAATACAGAAACAAATAACAATTTCAGACAAAGTGAAATGGGAGATAGGATAAGAGGAATGGGATAACGAATAACCAAAGTTGGGAAAGTGTGATGGTCACTTTTGGTGACACTTTTGCTCTCTTGTGACACTTTTGCTGGCTCAAGAAGGGTAAGAAAGAGCTGACCACCCAAAGATTGGAGAAAAGACCTTCAGACACAAGCACACTGCATGAAGTGGGTATGAGTTTTGAGATTTGAGAAGCAGGAAGAAGAGCAGTATGGCAGGAGGACTGTGGGGCAGGACAAGTGGTAGAAAATTGTCAGACAGGGAGACAGAGCCATTGCTTTTAATGTCTTGCAGGCCAGAATTAGTAGTTTGGAAGCTATTCTGATTGCTGTGAAGCATGGGACATTAAGAGAGATGTTTGCCACTCCTTTCACGTGACGAGAGCAAAGCCAGAAGGTGAAATGAGAGGTTGTCCCTCATGGATGGATGGATGGAGACCACTAGTCTAGGAAGAACCCATGCAGACAGTGAGTAGTGGTAGATTTGGGGAGACATTTTCAAGGGAGGATCACAGGGTGATGATGGATAATTCATGGGCATGGGGTGTCCAGAGAGTAAGAATTGAGGCTGCATAAGTGACAAATGAGGGGTGTCAGTCAGCAAGAGGGAAGGGTTTTAGGAAAGGGCAACTTTGGTGCAAGGGGCTAAGATCAAGAGTTCTATTTTAAGTGCTTTAATTTTGCAGTGTTTATTAGACATCTAAGTGGAGATTTCTATTATGTGTATTGTTATGGATTACAAACTGGTGGTCAACTTAGCACCAGTTGAATTAATTCAGCTGGTGTTGAGTTAAAGATGCTCCACCTGAAGAAAGTTGCCAGCATAAATAGGGACGTGGAGAAGAAGAGCCAGGCGTTGTGGGTTCTTCCAAGAGTTGCTGTTCGAGCCGCTGGTTCTCCTGGAGGTGCTTGTCACGCTGGCTTCTCCAATGTGGATTCGGCCATTATCGTCGGAGGAGCTCAGGACCTCATCGGTGAGAGTGGCTGTGGTTCACGTTGCGGGAGCTCTGCTCCTCACACTGTGCATCGCTTCCTGGCTCTGGAGGGGAGGCTGTGTGCTGGAGAAGCTGGTCACGCTGGGCTTCCTGACCTGTACTCAACTGTCCTCCATCGTCGGAGGAGCGCGGGACCTCGTCGCCATTGGGGATGGCTGTGGTGCTCTTCAGGGCAGCCCCGCTTCTTCTTTTGAGCGTGACTTCTCAGCTCCCACATAGAACCCTCAACCCACTGCACGGCTCCTTCACCCTGCTGGCATAGACTTTCTAGTTCCACCGCTGACCTGTGGCCTTCCCAGCACAGAACCGTAAATAAACTGGCGTGAGCCCTTATTGGGGGCTCTTAGATTCCCAGTTGGTACTGTGGGAGGCATTGTCATGCATTTGGGTCTCTAGTAGGACTCTTACATGACATTGCTGTGGGATCCAGGCCCTCGGCTATCCTGGGTCTTAGTGTTGTGGACAGATTCTCCTGCACTTTCTTGTGTATAACTTTGGGTGACTATTATAAAATAATATTACAAACACTGTGTCCTGTAGCACTTGTTCTCCATGTAACCCTTGACTACAACATGTATCAAGGATTAGGCATCATCTTCTTGTGTCTATTAAATTACAATCAGAATGACTTAGACACTGTGAAAAGCTAATTCATTTCTGAATCTTGACAGAGATCATCCCAAGGCTTATGAGCTGTTCAGGTATAATAAACACAACCCACTGGGGTGCTGGTCCTGCCTGCACGTTCTTGCCTATCTTGCTTACAGTTTTCCTCTCATCTATCCTTCAAAGCCTCTGAGCTGCATGACAACCCAGGGAGGCGCCCACTGAATCAGAGATGAGGGCTCTCTGCCTAACAGCTGGGGTTGGTGCATGGGTCCCTGGAAGATTGTTTCTTGCTCTTGGAATCCTGGAGGAAAGGCTGGGAAGCAGAAGCCTGACCCAGGAACAAGTCATCACTCAGCATCAGAGATGAGGTACTCCCTGCAGCTGGACACCCCATCGCCTGTCCAACTCCTTAGGGAACCAGGCACACTGGAAAGCCAAATGGAGAATTACACTCATCTGTTCGCCCTTGAAAGTTTATGCAACTAACTAGAGTGTTGTAGAAAAGTCTGGGCTCACAAGAGAGAAAAAACATAAAACTAGAAGCTCAAAGCAAGGAAAAGTCATTAAAGAAAAGTATAAAATCTGCACATCTTTAGCTATCCCAGTAAACCTACCCAGATTCACCCAGTCCCCTCTCTCTGAGCTCTCTTCTCTCATCTTACCTTTTCCTCCTACCTTCCTCCTTCCTTCTTTCCCCTCTTCCTTCCTTCTAACTCTTTACATCAGTTTTGTTTGGTGGACAAGAGCCTTGTTTTACGGACTTGATGAGTTTTTCAAGTGTTTGCTGATGAGCTGATCCCATCCTCCCATTGTCAGACTCTGCTTCTCAGCAATGGGAAGGGTAGGCAGGACCCCACCTGACCCCCTCCAGGAGCAATCTCTGAGCATACTGTCAGCTTCTAACAGGCTAATAAATAGCATCTCTGGTCCCCACTGGGGTTCTGTCACAGTTCAGAGGCAGACACAGGACCCCATGGCTGAAGATCACAATAGAAATCTCTATTTGCGGGCTTGGCTCGGCTCTGGTTGACACGCACAGCTGGAAAACGACAGACTCCTCCTTGGAGAGCAAGCCCTTGGGGTTTTCCTCATAACTAAGAACAAATGAAACACTATCTCCACCAAAGGCAGGCCGAGCTACAGGGAACTGAAGCGCTCCCGCCCTACTCCTTCTTCCAGATTCAACAGTCAAGAAAGATATTCCTCCTCTAGGGTCAGGGTGTTCCTCCAAGGAAGTTCCTCCATCCTGAAGGCACTGTCAAGAGTGGGAAATCGATGTGCTCCCCTGTTAGGGTCCACTTCAGAAGGGGGCAGCAAAAGGAGGACTCTCAATGCCCCACCCAAAAGAATTCAGCTTTGAAAGCTGAATTTCCAGCACCAGAGGAGAAACATGTGTGAAAATTTGGAGACAGTGGCTACCTCCTCCTGTGGTAAGACTGGTCCTTCTCTGCACTCACCTCACTAACACCATAAATCAATGTATATTGTTGGGCACAGTGGTGCGTGCCTGTAATTCCAGCACTCAGGAAGATGAGGCAGGAAGATCACTGCAAGTTCAAGGTCAGCCTAGACTACACAGTGAGACCCTGCCTCAAAAAACTAAATAAAACAATCAATGTGTACCATCCATCTCAAAAACCATACAAGAGGCACCAGAAGGCACTTAGAATTCAGCTTGATTACTTTTCAAGACTCTCACCAGGTCTCAATGTCCTATGATTTGAAGTCCAAACACTTTAGGTTGGTGTGACACAGTCCACTAATTTCTCCCCAAAATCCATTCTATTACTTTCTAAACTCCCCCCCCCACCCCCGCCATTTCAGTTCTACCTGGGAACAAGTCTTCTCAACTAGAGACTGTGCTTCCCAGCTTCCCGGGTAGTCCTTTCCAGACAATGTGATGCAAGGAAAAGTGGTATGGGCAACAAGTAGATCGTCTCCAGCAAAGAAAACTCCTGCCTGCCCTCCACTTCTTCTCCCTTCCTCCCCATGACTGGAACAGAGCAGTGGTAGAAGGGAATTAGGTCCAAACATGCAGACAATGTCTCAGGGAAACTCAGCGCAGTAAAACAAAAGGAATAAGGATAGCAGGATGACTTTGTGGAGTAGTCAGTGACCTCCCTGGGCCGCCCACCAGCTTAGCTATCTGGTTTAGAACTATCTCTCCTACTTCAAGTTCTATTAAAGTAATGAAAACAATACATTAATACCACTACATGAGAATCTGTGACTTGTTCACAGTCAGGCTAGTTCCCTTTCTAGCCCTACATGAATCTACTGATATTCTCCTGAAGTTGCCACATGCATCCTTGCACTGTGCCCTTGGCAAGTTTGCCCTGGGATTGTCCTCCTATCCTGCTCATCTCTCCCTCCTCTAGCCAAGCTTTCCCATCCATCGACGTTCAGTTCATACTGACCTCATGTCATTCAGCCAACAAATATTTATTAAGCACTTACTATGTGTTGAGTACTGTGTGATTCCTAGCTATACTCTAAGAGCAGCTATTACTGGACACCAGCTGTACGTGCAACTCACCTACCTCTCAGTGTAAGATCACTATTTGGACTTCCTGCCCTGGGAACTACTCCACCACATTATATTCCTAGGCACCAATTATATTCAAATTAAGGCTGAAAGCATTTCCCGTGTAATAAAGAATGGAGCTAAACTTTCTTCTAAACCTAGCAGGTAGTCTTTAAATTCTTAAAATTTCCCAAGAGGCAGGGGTGACTTTATTATTCATGATAGCCTCCCCATAATGGCTTGTGCTAATGAGGTGATTCAGGTGGGCTCCTAGATAGCTTTGATAACAAGATGACTTAGGATTCTGGCTGGCCATGTAAAAGGCCACCATGTGATTGGAGATTCAGGGTTCTGAGCCATGTGATAGTCCAGTTTCCGGAGGATAAAAAGGGTCTGGAGGTTTTACGTTCATTCATGATTTGACGAATCGTGTGTACACAATGAGAACCGCCTAAGACCTCTGGTCACTAACACCCTAATGAGCTTCCCTGGTGGCAACACTCTGCATATTGTCACACTGATGCATAGAGAAGGGCTACATAGGGACGCATAGGGAGAGGACATAGACACTTCATGCTTGGGACCTTCACCAATCTTACCGATGCTTCCCTTTGAAGGGTTGATTCTAATTTGCATCCTTTTTAGCTATAATAAAATTGCAGTTGGTGCATATAGTATTTTATGAGTTCTGTGAGTCCTCCTAGTAAATTATCAACACTGACACCCAAATTTATACCCAGCTGGTCAGAAATAAGTGTGGCCTGAACTTGCCACTAGTGTCTACAGGGAGAGGAAAGTGCCTTTAGCCCTCAGATGTCCAACTTTCTAGCTTGCCTGGGTCACTCTGAGTGAAGAAGAATTGTCTTGGGCTGCATATAAAATGTATAGTAGATATTACTGTTAATCTGTAAAACTAATAAAACTTTCATAATTTTTATATACTATTTGAATTTACTAAATTATTTTACAAAGTGACACAACTAGCCTAAGTTCAGTAATTAAGTAAGAGAGCACCTGTGTAGGTACATTGAAATATTATTAGTAGTAAATGCTGCATTTTAATCACAAAGTCACACAAGTTTGTGTAATATCTGATGCTGATGGGTTTCCATTCGACTGACTGCATGTGATAGGTGAGAAAGGCAGAGTTAGCACTGCGACCTCTCCTAAAATGTCCCCTTGTCATCACCTGTGTCGTCCCCAGTTGAGTATGGAAAGTATCACTAAAAATCACATCATAATGCTAACAATTTATGGGGCCAAATTACTGCCTGTTCAGGACCCTATACAGGCCACAGAATGGACACTGAATTTGGAAAGTTTGGCTTGATTCTGGGTACTTCAGGTTAGCAGTCATGGTATTATTCCTGCTGGGGCAGGTGTCTGGATGGCCATGTTGTATATGTCATTCATCTAAGCAATAAACAAATATACAGTGAGCATCAACTATCTGCCAGGCACCAAATTGGGCATTTGATAAAATATAAACTAATTACAATCCTTTCCTTCAAGGAGCTTGAAATCTGTACAAAAGGAAATTACAATACGATGGTGATTTCCCACATGGTCAGAATCATGTGCGAAGTGTGCCATCAAAGGAAGGATCAATTATAAAGTGTGGAAAGATGATTGTCCAAGACAATTTCCTGACAGAAATGGCCTCTGAATTGGCTTTTGAAAGAGGAATAACCATTTGCCTCTTGGACAAAGAGAAAAGGACTCTTCAGTGGAGGCTGTATGCGCGAAGCCACAGTGGTTTGAAAAGATACCTCCTTCCAGCAGGGCTGAGCTGCTTTATATTGTTGGTGCAGAATATGAGGGTGAAAGAGGGCAGTGGAATTCGATAGGACTGGAGAGGTGGGAAGAGGCCTCATAGTCCATATGGAGCAGCATGGGCTTTTCCTTGGAATTTTCTCAAAGGAAAACCTGGAAACCAACCAGAAGTGTTAACAAATAAACCATTTTGAGAAGACTGTAGCAGGAGAGGAGAAACTTACGTACATTTTCATTTCAAAAGACCACTGTGGACTTCCTCCATCTGGAAAAGAAAGGGCTAGATTATTCAGATCAATCTTCCTATTGATGTCAAAGAAAAATGACAGATAAAATTGCAAAAAACAAAAGCACCTTTAAAACCCAGGACTAGGAGCTAAGCTCAGTGGTTGAGTATTTGCCTGGCATGTGCAAGATTCTGGGGTTTGATCCTGAAAATAAAAAATAAATAAAAATAAAACAAAGAGCTGAAATGGCAGAGTTAAATTCCAAGGCTAATTTTTAAGTGAAACCTTGCAATGAGATAGATAAGCCAAACATGAAATCTGCAAAACTGCTTCTGATCTGAGAGCATTTTCCAATAATGTGGTGCCCATGGGCATGTGGCCAGCTGCAGATTGAGAGAAGTAAAGTTCAAGTTCACTGAAGGAGAAGATCTGAGCAGAACCTTCCCACACTGAGCAGAGTCTGAAAGGGGCTATATTTTCATCAGGGCCAAATACATCTCCCCCTGCTCCTCCATGCAGAACCTCTGAAAACTTCACAAAAAGACTCTTTTGGTGATGACCAAATGGCAAGAGGAAAGAAAAAAGGAAAGAGCAGTTATTTTGGGGGTGTGGGGCCAAGAGAAAGCTCTCTTATAAATGTATACATCATTCTATAGACTCTAGGTTGTGAATTTGAGGCTGTCAAACCCTGAACTTGTTCTGAAACCTTTCAGCTGATGGCAAATCTCAAAAGGAGGTATGGTCACTAACTAGTTTTTCTAGAGCATTGCTCAACAGGCAACTAGAGGTTACCAGGCAAAGCAGAAATAAGAACCATCAGAAATCACACAGCACAGAAACAGACTCACACAGATTTCAGATATTGGAATGATCAGATTCTGATTTGTTTTTTTTTAAATTGTGCTTATCATGTTTGCAGAAACAAATGGTAAACGTGAAAGCCTGGAATAAGAAACTATGCAAAGAGATACAGCACCTTTGAAAAAGAATCAGATGAACTTCTGAAATGGAAAAATATAAGAACTATAAAATATAATCACTCAGTGGACGCCTTTGGCTATAAACTAGGCTCATCAAAAAGGAAAATTAATGAGCCAGAGGAAATTTTAGTCATTCTTCTGGACCAAGGAAAATCTCATTTTCTAGGAGTTTAAGGGCAAAATTGATTCCTATTATTTCAATTGCATTTTTGGTAAATTTCCACATGGTAAGCTGCTGTTGTATGGGACACATCTGGATAATAATTACCTCTGCTTCCTCATAAAGGCTGTGATTTTTGAAATGTTTAACATAGTAGTGGATAGGATTCGTATCTTTGGTTAACACCTCAAAGTATGCCGCAATTCCCTTTTCAATTAAGTAGACATCCATTCTCAATACCCAACCCAGAACTCTGAGACTGTGGAAATTTGCCATCTCTAGCAGGTGGAATTATCAGTATGTACTTGATTAATACCTAGTAGGTCAATTTGATAATGTCTCTCTTTTTGATTAAGAACCAGCATTCTTTTGTTGGTTCATATCACCAACATCCTGTGTCTGAGATATTACACAGGTAGAAAAGTCAATAACCCCTGTCCCAGCTCCATAAAGATAAGTGGGTGAGGAGATTATATGGCACCTGTAGGGCTGGGAAAATTTATCTAAAGTTTTCATAAGCAAAATCACAGTTAAAAACCTCTTTGCCCTTTGTTAATTGAAAATAAACTGCTCTCCTTTGGAGAGGGCCTCGACCCTCTGAGGGCTGCCATGGAAACCAGCTCAATAGAGGCTTCAGCAACTGCTCAGGCGTTTAATTTCACTCACAGCAAAATGCAGTCCAGAAGGCTTGAAACGTTAACAACATTTATTAGCAGGGGACTGCATGTGTACCTTACTGGGTACAGGCCTCGCTTACTTTCTCCTTGAAGATGCCCAGCTGGAATGTCCAGTGAAAAAGACATTTAAGGAACATCATCACAAAGCAGATATGAAACCAAGGGCCAGGGGTCTAGCTCAGCAGCACAGTACCTGCCTTGCAAGCATAGGTCCTGAGCTTGATTTCTAGTACCCACCAAAAAAAGCAGGAAGAAAGAAACAAACAAACAAACAAAGCTGACCAAGAAGAATAGGAGCCATACCTTCAAAGGTGGGGGGGAAAGACTGAAGGACTTGAGAAGCCACCTGCTTCTCAAAGAAATGGAGAAGTTCAAATCAAGATAAGTTAGAAGAGGATTCCAGAAAAAAATTTACCTCTGACTTATACTCTATTCTGGTCACAAAACTTTCCACTGATTCTGAGACTACAGGGTCATTTGCCAGAAATGAAAGAAAACAATGATATGTCCAACTCAAAGGGTAAACAAAGGACAGGATTGATTTAAAGGGGGAGGGAGAGGTCTCTTCGAAGAGGAAAACAGTTCTGCACATTTGATATTCTCACCATCATACAGACTCCAAGCCTCTGGCTGTGTTATTATAGTATTCAGAAGTGGAAGAAAAATGAACAATAATGAGTCTAACATTCTTAAATTCCAAGAATGGAAGTTAGATCCAACAACATGGATGGGTGATATGTCCAAAGTAGATAATGACAAAATCAGCCCCATTACCCAGGCCCCCCTGACATACCCGCTCTGAGGGCTCGCTGACCCTTCCCTGGCCCAGTTTCCCAGTACCCATCAATCAGCCAGTTCCACTAAGTCTCACATTCCCATTTGTCTTAGCCACTTCTCATCACTGAGATACAATACCTGACACCCACAGATTAAAGGCAGAGAGGTTTACATGGTTACATATCCAATTGGCTGGCTATAAGGCAGAAAGGGCATGGCAGAGGGTCTGGTGCATAGGAAAGCTGCTCATGTTATGGTGTCCAGGAAGCAGAGAGAAAAAGCAAGAACTAGGAAAGTGGTACACCTTTCCAGGTTACAACCCCAGCGATCTGCATCTTCTGACCAGGTACTGCTTCCTAACTCACATTCAATTATAGCAACCCCATGATCTAATCACCTTTGAAGAACCCCTCCTCCGGACACATGAGGCTTTCAGAGACACCCATATCCAAACCATAACACCCATCCACCTGCCTCAAAGACTTATGCCCATCTCTTTACATCAAATTATTTGGTTCATCTCTAATAGTCACCAAAGTCTTACAGTTCCAGCATCACTTAAAAGTTCAAGTCTAATATCTCCTCTGAGATTCAAGACACTTTTATCTATGAGACTCTATAGAAATCAAAAAGAAAGTTAAACACTGCTAATATACAATGGCACCCAGTAAACATTGTCATTCCAACAGGGAGAAATAGGGGAATAGAAAGCAATGGGACCAAAGCAAGACCAAAACCAGGGCAAACATTAAATCTATTTCTCCTTATGTAACACCCGGGGCAAGTGGTGGTGAGATAAAGCTAAATAGGGCTTGGGCAACCTCGCTCCCATGGCATTGCCAGTTAACCTCTCATGCTGTCTTGATTGGGTTGACTCTAATCACTGTCTTTGGATTTTCTCAGACATTCTACATTCCTGACTTCAATTTCCCGGGGTCTCCACTGCACTTTTGGCTTAACCCTCACAGCCTCAAGACTACCCCCTCAGGCACACTGCCTGGCCTCTGAGGCATTCTTTTGAAACCTGGGAGGAAGCCTCACTGTCACAATTCTTGCATTCTGCGTGTCTGTAAAACCAGTACTACATGGATAACACCAAGATCAGCCACCAGACCAAGCAGTAGCTGGGCCCTCTTAGATAATGGCTGTAGAGGCTTCTATATGCCTAGATGATTGAGCACTATGAATCAAATTCTGGGGAACCCATTCCCTAGTAAACCCTCTTGAGCAGGGTGCCCTGGGACTATTTTCTCAAAGTAAAATTTTTCAAAATTTTATCCTTACCCTTTTACACCTTGAGCCTTGGAAACAGGGTATTGCTGATTCCTGAGATGCCCTCAAGGCATCTCTCGTAGTGTCCTGAAGCAAAGTACTTGATTTCTTCTTAATGTTAATCATTTTAGCAACTACATTCTCATGGCCTCATCTTTGTAGGAACTTCCTACCTGTTGAAGCTACACACTTTTTACATCTTTTGATTCCAATATTTGCTCCTAATTTTCACTATAGACCTAGCTAATAGCCACCAGAAATACAAAGCCACAGCCTCAACATTTGGCTGCCCTGAAATTTCTTCTGCCAGATTAATTAGTCCACTGCTTTTAATCTCTGTGTACCACAAAGTCTCAGGACATGAGCAAAATGCAGACAAATTTTCTACTAGCACAAAACACATATATGGTCTTGAGTCCAACTCTACTAAAGTCCTTATTCCCAACTGAAGCCTTCTGAGCTTGATCTTTACTATTTACATTTCTATGAGCAGTCTGGTCTTCTGAACTCTGACCATCATGTCCCACCAAGCTTGGCTTACAGCGTGCTAGGGATTTTCTAGCTGGTATCTCCCACTTTTTCCAAACTCTTCCTGCAAATCTGTTCTAAAGTCTTCTAAACCTCATGGTCAGGTACTGTCACAGCAACAACCCCACTTTGCTAGTATGGAAACCTGTCTTGGTCACTTCCTTACTGCTAGGACACAATGCCCAACATCCACAATTTAAAGAATGAGAGGTTTACTTAAAGCTATAGTTATCTAGCTCCAAAGATAAAATGGCCTGGAGGAGGAAAGTTGCTCATGTCATGGTGACTAGGAAGCAAAGAGAGAAGATAGCATCTGGGGAACGAGATATCCCCTTCCAGGTCACACCTCCAGTAACCTGCTGCTCCAAACTAGTCCCCACTTACTAATATATTCAGCTATAGCATCCTTATCCTAGACCATCATGACCCAGGGTCTCTTTTGGCCTCCTTACTCATTTTGCCAGTGTGATACTTATTTTCTGTCCAATATTGTTTCTGAGTAGCAAGTATCACATGCAAGTCCATGCAAGCAAGAAACTTACTTGTGCTTACCCACCAGCAGCCCCTCTCTGAGGCGTTGTTGTACTCAGGAGTTACAGGGAAAACAACTGCATACAGGACACAGAATTTATAATACTGTTTTATGATGGTCACCCATATACACAAGAAAATGTGGGGGAATCTGTCTATAACACTAAAGACCCAGAGTATTCAGCCAAGGGCCTGGATCCCACAGCAATGTCCTATATGAGTCCAGCTAAGACCCAGAGCCTCCCACAAATCCAACTGGAAATCTAAGAGGCCACAATAAGGACTCATGCCAGTCTGTTTTACAGATCTGCACTGGGAAGGCCAAAGGTCAGCAGTGGAAGCTAGAAAGTCTATGCCAGCTGGGTGAAGGAACTGTGCCAGTAGGTTGAGGGTTCTTCAATGGAGCTGAGAAGTCATGCTCAAAATAAGGACCAGAGCTTCCCTGAAAAGTACCACAGCCATCCTCAGTGGCAATGAGGTCCCGAGCTCCTCTGACGATGAGAACAGTCGAGTACAGGTCAGGAAGGCCAGCGTGACAAGCACCTCCAGCACATATCTTTCCCTCCAGAGCCAAGAAGCGATGCTCAGTGTGAGGAGCAGAGCTCCCACAAAGTGAACTGTAGCCACCATCAGCAACAAGGTTCCAAGCTCCTCTGATGATAATGGCCAAATCCATATCAGGGAAGTTAGCCATGACGAGCTCCTCCAGGACCACCAAAAACTCAAAACAGCAATGCTTGGAAGAACCCACAATGCCTCGCTCTTCTTCTCCACATCTCTAATTATGCTAGCAACTTTCCTCAGGTGGGCCATCTACACTCAGGACCATGCCGATTTAATTCAGCTGGTGTTAAGTGGACCACCAGTATTTAATCCATAACAGGCATCTTAGCCTAAATTAGCACATTTCACACCACTCAAAGTGAACACTCAAAAATCAATCGCATTCCTGTACACAAACAACAAAGTCAGTGACAGAGAAATAAGAGAAACCACACCCTTCACTATAACATCCAAAAAAATGAAATACTTAGGAATCAATCTAACAAACGAAGTGAAAGAGCTATACACTGAAAATTACATTACTCTAAAGAAGGAAATTGAAGAAGATTTCAGAAAATGGAAAGATATTCCCTGTTCATGGATAGGAAGAACAAATATCGTGAAAATGGCTATTCTTCCAAAATTATTATACAGATTCAATGCAATCCCAATCAAAATACCACTTGCCTACCTCACAGAGCTAGAGAAAGCATTCCTGAAATTCATCTGGAACCAGAAAAGACCTAGAATAGCAAAGGCAATTCTGGGCAACAAAGGGTAGGCAGGAGGCATCGCAATCCCTGATTTGAAACTATACTACAAAGCTACTGTGATAAAATCAGCATGGTACTGGAATCAAAACAGACCTGAAGATCAATGGAATAGATTAGAAGATACAGCCACAACTACAAACACACTTAGCCACCTCATCTTTGACAAAGGAGACAATCAGGTACATTGGAAGAAAGACAGCCTCTTTAACAAATGGTGCTGGAAAAACTGGCTTTCTAGATGCCGTAAACTAAAACTAGATCCATGCCTATCACCATGCACTAAAATAAAGTCAAAATGGGTCAAAGATCTGAATATAAAAACAGAGACACTAAACTTACTAGAAGACAGAGTAAGTAAAAATCTTGATGACACAGGAGTACACAGAGAGCTCATGAACAAAAATGAAATTGCATGGGAAACACTTCCCAGAATCAACACCTGGGATCTCATCTTACTAAGAAGTTTTTGCATGTCAAAGGAAATCTCCAACAGAGTGAAAAGAAAACCCACAAACTGGGAAAATATCTTAGCCAATTGTCCATCAGACAGAGGACTTCTGTCTAAAACATATAAAGAATTAAAAGAAATCAGGCCCCTGAAATTCAAGGACCCAATCCAAAAATGGGCATCTGACATGAATACACACTTCTCAGAGAAAGAAATACAAATGACAAATAAATATATGAAAAAATGTTCAACATCCATGGTCATTCGGGAAATGCAAATTAAAACAACGCTAAGATTCCATCTCACTCCAGAAAGAATGGCCAAGATTAAAAAATCAACCAACAACAAATGCTGGAGGGGCTGTGGGGAAAAAGGAACTCTTCTCCACTGTTGGTGGGAATGTAGACTGGTGCAACCACTGTGGAAGTCAGTGTGGAGATTCCTCAAGAAGTTAGGATTAGAGATCCCATTCAACCCAGCTATCCCACTTCTGGGCATTTTCCTAGAAGAATTGAAAACATCATACCACAATGATATCTGTGCACCCATGTGTATAGCAACCCAATTTGTAATAGCCAGATCTTGGAAACAACCCAAGTGCCCATCAGTCAAAGACTGAATAAAAAAGATGTGGTATTTTTATACAATGGAGTACCACTCAGCTATTAAGAAAGATTGCATTGAGACTTTTGTAAGTAAATGGTCACAACTTGAGACCATACTCATAAGTGAGATAAATCAAACCCACATGTGTAAATACTGTATTGTCTCCCTAGTGTAAGAAATGGAAAAAGTATATATGATCCAAAATCTGTAATAAATACTATGTAAGGGTAAAAAGCAACTCAAAGAGCAAAAGTAATTGGGAAGGGAAAAGGGGGAAAGAGAAAAGGGAAAAGGAAAAGATATAAATCTGTATATATGTATATGTAATATAAATAAAATGAACACACTGCCGAATGTATTCGTTATTGAGAAAGAACAATTAATACTCATATGATTGGATCAGTTTTACATGTCTATATCTGTTAATGTAAGTAACCATTTTGAAGATAACAATACGCAGTATTGCAACCATTGTCAAGTTTCTATCATCCGGTTTTGTAAACCTGCAATGTTACAGTTGTGCATTTACTCTAGTCATTTGTTTGTCTCTTTTGCTTGTTGTCTTTGTTATACATGTCTTTTTTTTCTTTCTTTTTCACTTAAATAAAAAAATAAAATAAAAAAACCCAAATTCCTCTCTTCTGAAGTCTCTGAACTCTTTTCCTAGAGTCTCTTAATGACTGTTCCTATTAGTGTCTCATATTATGATTATTGAGCATGTGTTGATATAGACCTTAAATTTCATATTTCATTCTTCCTGATCTCACTCAACTATACCTAGCAAAATGGAACCTGAAAAGTTCAATTAATTAAAGAATGAATTATTCTTTAGAAGAAAAAAAAAGTAGTAGTCGAGACGCTGCAACACTGATGCCAACTGAGGGCGCTGAACTATGATCTAGTCCTCAAATATTCTTGGTTTTAATGAATTTGGGCAATCATTCAGACAGTTTTCTGTTTTTCTGACTCCCTAAGTACATATATATTTATTTGCCATTTCTATTTCTTCATCTGAGAAGTGTGTATTTATCTCAGATGCCCATTTTTTAATTGAGTCTTTAAATTTGGTGGGAGGAGCGCCAGGGATTTAGCTTAGTGCCTGGCAGGCACAAGGTTGTGAGTTCAATCCCCAGTACCAAATAAATAAATAAATAAATAAATAAATAAATAAATAAATAAATTTGGTGGGGAGGTCTGATTTTTTTAAGTTCTTTATATGTTCTCAATAGTAATCCTTTGTCTGAGGAACAGCTCGAAAACACTTTTTCCCACACTGTACGTTACCTCTTCATTCTGTTGGTGGTTTCTCATGCTGTGCAAAAGCTGTTTAATAAGATGAGATCTGAGTTGTTGGTTCTTTGCAATATTTCCTGTGCCACTGGGGTTTTATTCATAAAGTCTTTGTCTACACCAATGTCTTCACTGGTGTATCTATTCTTTCTTCCAGTAGACTTAGTGTTTATGTGCTAACATTTTTATCTTTGATCCATTTTTATTTTAATTTAGTGCATGGTAAAAGATATGGGTCTAATTTTAACCTTTCGCATATGCAAAGCCATTTTTCCAGTACCATTTATTAAAGAGGATATCTTTCTTCCAGTGAATTTGTTTGGCATCTTTGTCAAAGATATGGTGGTTAAGTATGTCTGGAGTTGTTTCTCCATCTTCTAATCTGTTCCACTGATCCTTGGGTCTGTTTTATTTTTTTTCTGTTTGTTTTTTGTTTTTGTTTTTTACAAGTACCATGCTTTTTTATCACAGTAGCTTTGTAATATAATTTCAAACTGGGAATTGTGATGCCCCCTTCCTTGCCTTGGTTGCCCATTATTGCTTTTGCTATTCCAGGTCTCTTCTGGTTCCAAATGAATTTTAGGACTATTTTCTCTAATTCTGTGAGCTTTGCTGCTGGAATTTTGATTGGGATTACATTAAATCTATATAACCATTTTGGAAGTACGGTCATTTTCACTATATTGGTTCTTCCTACCCAGAGCAAGGGATATCTTTTCATGTTCTGATATCCACTTCAATCTCCTTTTTCAGAGTACTATAGTTTTCAATACAGAAAACTACATCCTTCATTAGATTAATTCTTAGGTATTCCATTTTTTTTTTTGGATGTTATTGTGAAAGGTATTGTTTTTCTACCTATTTCAAAAATTTAAAAGGGTTGGGGTTGTAGTACAGCCATACAGCACTAGCCTAGTATGCATGAGGCTCTAGGTTCAATCCCCAGGATCACACACACAAAAAAAGGAAACAAAAGAAAAGAAACAATAAAATAAAATAATAAAATAAGGTGGCAGGAGCCTATGTAAAACAGGAAGCCAGAAACAGAGGAAAAGCCAGTCTGTGACTTCCCACCAGATCCCACCTCTTAAAAGCCTGCCTCCTCTCTATCCCCTCAGTGAGAACCAAGCCTCTGAAAGGTGAACCCTTGGTGGACAAGCTGCATTTCAGTCACAGCAGTGTCTCTATGATTTACATAGATATAAAGTATATGAAGACTCTGAACAACTGTCTTCAGTAAAAATGACTAACCTGCATATGACCAGGATGAAAATTCATCTCTCTAAAAATAATCATCCAGCAAAAATATAAAACAAAGAAATTTTGACATATTACTTTTCTCCAGCATCGAGACAGAGGAACTGCCACACATACACAGCCCAACAACTTCTCTAACAATTATTTCCCTAAGACAGGTCATTAACCCGACACAAGGGGACTGAGATCTGATGGTGGCTCTTATGAAAACATACATAAAAAGGGACATTACTTTCTGGAAAAACAATCTCGGCCATGGTCTGAGTTTCAAAGATGTCTGTTTCTGACAGAGACAGAGGGAGAGAGGGGGAGATCCAAGCACTGGGAAAAGCCTCTGACAATCCAAGACACTCCAGGGTACCAGCACACACAGAGCTGAGTGAGAACTCAGGATGCAGTGTACATCTGGCCATTTGGGCTCTGGGACCCAGCCTCCATCCAGCAGCCTGAGGTTCCCTTTGCTTCATGCTCTCCTCTCGTCTCCTGCCCAGTGATACCTCTGAACATCCCTGTGTGTTCACAGAAATGGTGATTATGTTTTGCTGCCTATGCCAAGATTTCCAGGAAAAAGAATCTCACACAAGCCCCTTCCCACACCCAGTGTCTAAACCAGTGGTCTGTGCTCCTCCCACAGGAGAAGAAAGGCTATGGTTCCCTGCTCACTCCACGGCAAGGTTACTCAATGTCTGCAGCACAGCTCCTACTGGCTTATGTTTGCACTGCCTTCTCTCAGTTCCCCAGGAGGGAAACGCATGCTGCTCTTCATCCTAACTCACAGCCAGTGGGGTTTTTCATACCTAAACAGGAACCTATAAAAGTGATGACTCCTGGATGCAGACAGAGCTCAAAGCAGAGAGGATGCTGGGGTGCCACAGAAGCAGAAACACGGAAGTGACCCTCAGGATTTGTAGGCAGATTTATGTTATAACAACGGACACTGACGGGAATCATTCCCAGAATATCAGGCCCCGATCTCTGGTGGTCTAGGGTTTATATGAGACAAGCAAGCAGGAAGTACAGAGACAGAATGGCTTGTCAATTGGGGATTGGTTCTCACAATACGCATCATAGTGACCAGCGATGCATCACGTGACCAGTTGTTTCTAAGAAACAAAAGTAACAGGAACTATAACCAGAACTATTACCTAGGCAACTAACGAACTCAAGTATACTAGCTGGTGGGGCATCTTCTGCTACTGGGGTGCAAGTTTTAAGCAGCTTCCGCAGCCCTGTGCCACAGGTGCCTTGTTGAGCTCCCTTTCCTGCTGTTCTTACAGATGAAACCCTGTCAAATTTGACCCAACTCCATCCCAAACTTCTGTTGAGTAAAGTGATTGTGTTCTAAGCTCCCGCTGGTGACAATGTCATTTTTAGACATATTCAATGTAACAGAACCACAGAATAAGATAGAAGACATGCACACCTTTGACCAAATCTCCCTCTGCTTCCTCTTGCTCTCCAGTGCCTTCTTCTTCCATTCCTCCCTTCCTTCTCTGCTTGCTCTTCCCAGTTTTTAGACTTTTATGAGGCTCCCGTTTCAGGATTTACTTCTGCTTCATTTTGTAGATGTGTTTTCACTGTTTCTAACTTCACCCTAACTTGTTTCCCTTTCATTCTCTTTTACCTATTGTTTCTTGCTTTTCTTTTACCTGTCCTCTGTCTGTTCTCAGTGCTGACAGAGGAGAGGGGCTACCATCTCAAAGCTGGAGCAATGCCCAGGAATGCTAGCAGGTCCCACACAGATGCACACCCATCAGCACACACACTAATGACTGAGCCGGAGTTACCCACTAAGTATGGGGTGCTGGACCAAACCCCTCAGAAGGCTCATGGGAATGGTTAGTTACTGAGCTGTGAAGAAGTATTTCCTACTTAGGCTGAGCCAGGCTTGCTGCAAGCTCAAGGCCAGCCTGGACTGCATAGTGAGACCCCTGTCTCAAAGCAACTACAAGAAGTGTTCCCTTCTTTTAATAATGAATATGGCTATATAAAATTGTGCAGATCGAGAAAAAAGAAAACAGGCCCTGATAGCCAAGAATTAACCTGGCTCCATAACCAGGATGAGGCACTGCCAGGAGCTGGCACTGGCACTTGAGGCTGGGCCTTGTTGAACTAACAATTTCACAGAACATCAATACCAGACTGACTGTGATGAATCAAAGCAAAACAAGAAGACTCCACCATCACGTCTGAGCATGACAGAAATAGGAACACGGCCCAACACACGAAAATGCCCACACATCCCCCTACTGTGCTCAGCAGCTGCTACCACTTCATTGGTGACAGTCACAGCTTTATTCATTCCTCCCCGTGCACAGAAGGCTGCTTAAGACGCCCACCACAGAGTCCACCTACTTCCCGAAAGCACCCAGTCCGCACCTTGAAAACATCCAATCCCTCCTCCAAATTTCCAAACCCAAATCAAAATTCTCTAACAGGTCTGCCTTAGTCACTTCTCTGTTGCTATAACTGAATACCACAGATGGGGTAATTTAGAAAGAACAGAGTTTGTGGCATTAGCGCATAGCACCCACATCTGGTCGGCATCTGGCAAGGGCCTGCTTAAGGGTCACGGTATGACAGAGAGCATCACACAGTGAGAAAGAGAAAGCATGCTAGCCCTGCTCTCCTGTACTTTCTCTTCCATTTCCTTCCCATAATACCACTAAAGCAATCATGGGGCTCAACCTCATGACCTCATCCAATCCTAATTATCTCCCACGG
>RJWM01028637.1:0-26003 GCA_004363535.1 Dasyprocta punctata
ATCCAGGAGATGAGATGACAGCCAAGATGATGAAGATGGCCATGGTACACATGATGCTCACGGTCTAGAAAAGCACTGGGTCTGACTGTGCCTCTCAGATATACCAACAGACATGAGGCCTGGAGGGGAGTTCTGACAATCATTGCTTGGATCAGTGTTGGAATTTAATATGGGCAACACATTATACAAAAATGTAGAAAGGCTCCATTGCCATTTTAGTGGAGGCAAGCTTTATTTCTCTTTCATAAGTCTATATAGTTTAATACCAGTGCATTTTGTAATACACTACATCTAAAATCATATTCAACTGTAATATCTATAATCACAATGTACTCACCTAAAATCCTGCACAATCACCATGGAATACTGGCATATGTGCATATTTCTTCCATGTTATGCTTTTGTACATGTTTATATAACATATATATAATTTTTATATTTCATTTTTTCTATAAGTAGCAGATATAATTTTCTATTATTTAGTGATTTTAATGGGAATGCATAGATGAAGATTAGATTGGAAATAGATCCATTTTATCTCAATACACATTTTGGTAAGGAAGAATTTAGATTTTGTATCATTTTCATAACATGTGGTAAGAAGCTTGAGATAGACATAAAAATAATTTCTATAAGGCAAACCTAGTTTGGGCAAATGCTCCTTTAAGTAAATTAAACTGACTAAACACACTTAAAAATCTCAATAAATATTGTTACTTAAGAAATTTCTATAATCAATTGCATAGACAAATAAATACTTAAGAATAAAGATAACCAAAAATACAAATGAACCAAATGAAAATTATGAAATTTGATATTACTTGAAACATTTGCTTCATGAGGAGAGCAAAAAATTTGCAGAGGTTTTAGCTAATAATATTAATGTAGTCATTGAATTTAGCAAACAAGGTGCAAAATATTAATTTTCTCTCTTCCTAGAAAGTAAAAATGGTTTAGAGGAAACAAAGCATACAAGAGACATGAGAAACAAAAATTCTGTTAATTGAAAGGAAACTGAGTTGTTTATTCAAAAATTAGATTTTAAAATGGCAAAACAATTCAAAAAATTAAAAAACAATTACAGGAATTCTTTATCTTCAATAACAAGTTATTAGGAAAACACTGATTGCATAGAAAATATGATAAGGAATTAAAAACTAGGATCACATCAGATTAAAAATGTTTGCATAGCAAAAGAAACCACCAACAGAATAAAGAAACAATCCACAGAATAGGAAAAAATTTTACCAGCTATTCTGCAAAGAACTAATATCTAAAATGTATAAAGAATAAAAAAAATTCCTGAATTTAAAGACCCAATAAAAAAAATGTCCTCTGAAATGAATAGACACTTCTGAAATGAAGAGGTACAAACAGCAAGTAATACAAGAAAAATGTTCGGCATCATTGGTCATTTATAAAATGCAAATTAAAACAACACTGAGATTCCATCTAGGAAGAACGGTTGTCATCAAGAAATCAACTATAAAGGCTGATGAGGCTGTAAGGAAATGGAAACCTTCTCCTAATTTAAGAGTGTAAATTTGGAAATTAGTAAGGTGATTCTTCAAAAAGTTGAAATTAGAGATTCCTTTTGATCCAGCTGTTCCCCTTCTTGGTATCTTTCTAAAAGAGTTAAAAGTATCATGCCACAGTGATACATGTACACCCATGTTTATAGCAGCACAATTTGTAATGGTTAAATCTTGGAAACAACCTGGATGTTCATGAACAGATGAATGGATAAAGAAAATGTGTTTTTTATATACAATGGTGAAATACTCTGCCATAGAGAGAGGCAAACTGGAATCATTTTTAGGTAAATGGGTGCACTTTTAGAACATCATTTTAAGTGAAATAAATAAGACACACATGTTTAAAGTTCATATTATTTCTTTTGTGTGAGGAATTCAAAGGGTAAATAAGAAAATAAATGGAAAGTAAGTATTGGGAGGTAGTTAAAGGGGTGGAGAAGGAACAGAAGAAAATAAGGATAAAAATTTTAAAAATGGAAAACAATGAAAACAAAGTTCTGTAAATGGAGAGGGGAAGAATTGAAAAGTATTAAGATACATTATGTACAGGTTCAAAATCTCTATGATGAGTGTGATTATCATGATTAGCAAGTGTACCAATAGAAATTAATTTTAAAAAGAAATTAAGGATGTACTTTGACTTCTAAAATCAATAACAAGTTCATAGGTATTTATTCTGGATCTGTCACGTGCCAGGCATTTTGCAATGATGCAGAAATATAAACACATGGGAGAGTAAAAAGTTTATAGTAGAACACAGTAATTAAATGATTGATAAGGATTAAACTTTTGCAGTCAATAAGTTTTGTAAATGAGTAAAGACATCAAGTTATTATCATTGAGGAGAGCAGTGTAGAAGAAGGATGTAGAGACCAGTCACTCAATGGAGTGGAAATGGTTGGAGCAATAGCTCTGCTGAGGAAACTGACAGCCCCAAAGAGACCTACAGAGCACATCAGCAGCTAGAGGCCCATGAGCTGGAGGTGGTCAGATCATTCAACTGAACTCATGAGGCCTCTATAAAGACCACTGGTCATGCCCATGATTTGATATTTATTCATGTTCTGCAGACACCTTAATTTAAAAAAAAATGTTAATTTCTCCATGAGACATTATCTCAACTAAGTATCTCAGTTTCCATAGTTCTACTTAGTTTTCATTGCCTGTCTCAGACTGCAGTATTGCTTGCAACTGGTACTTGAATGAAAATGTTTCAGTTGTCCATCTGGATTTGCTAAATGATATCACAGTTTCAGTTTTTTCATATGTAAGAATAAAATAAATTCAGATCAAAGTCATCATGGAGTTATTTGTTTAAAATTTGTTGAATTGTTATTATGTTTTTGATCTAAAAGGTCTCCAAATTTCTTGTGTCTGGAGCTGGGATATGTCAGGTCACTGGGATCATGACTTGATGAATAAAATAAATTCGGATCAAAGTTATCATGGAGTTATTTGTTTAAAATTTGTTGAATTGTTATTATGTTTTTGATCTGAAAGATCTCCAAATTTCTAGTGTCTGGAGGTGTGACATGTCAGGTCACTGGGATCATGACTTGAAAGGGTACATTTTCATTTTCTTCCCTCACTCCTGCCTATCCTGTCACTGCTGCTACAGAGTGAGCACCTTTTTTCTGCCCTGCTGATCTGCCATACTGTTCTTGCTTTGGAGTCAGCTGAGTGTGGACTGAAACCATGAGCCAAATACATCTCAGCTCTTTTATTCTATGACACTTGGGTATTTTCTCCAGATAAGTGGGTAAGGCAGATATTGGTACCAGAGAATATGAGTCATTGCTGTGGCTCTATCTGACCATGTGGTACACTGTCGAATAGTCATGGTTCTCAGGAGGAGTCTGGAAAGTTTTGGAGGTGCCTGCTAGACCTAGAGTGTTATAAGATGAGTTTAATGGGAGAGTCTCATCAGAGATCTGAAAACCATAATGCTGGTAGAAAAGTGTTACATTAAGGCCAGGCTCAGGAGGTTTCAGTTGGGAATAATGACTCATTGTCAGTTGGACTCCATGCCATGTGTATCATGCTCTGGCTGAAAATTTGTCTACATTTCTCTCATGTTTGGAGACTTGGTTGGAAGCTGAGATTAATTTTCAGTAGACAAAATAATCTGACAGAGAAAATGTCAAGGTGGTCCAGCTTTCACAAATGGACACTGCTGGTTGCTTTTCACCAGCTCTCTGGTGAAAATCATGAGTAAATGGAAGAACTGAGTAGTTTGACTTTGGCCCCATTGATGTTGTGCCAGTCGTATAGAAATCCAAATGCAACAGTTGTGGGGTCATGGAGGTGTCCATCCAGGAATTGGAAGAAGGCCTGGGGGAACATACAGTGCACACCTTAGAGGGAGGTGAATGAAGCTGTGAGAGTGAAAGAGATTGCTGTGAGGAGCCCAGGACATTGGAGGAAGCAGGAATGAGTAACATCTACTTATGAAGAAAGAAATGGACATGAACCCTTGGCAATACCATGAGGCCAAGGCTGCTCACACCTCACCACAGCCTACCCTAGGTGCTGGACATAGAACTTCAGGATGCAATGTTTTCCCTCCTGGGCTTTGGTCTTTCTTTGGCCTGATTATTGTCTGTTGCCCTTTTCCTCCTTTTGGAATTGGAATGTTTACCACATAGATAATATGTCACCAGTGTTTAACTAGTTTATTCTGTTATTTTCTTCTTTTCTTTGCTGCAGAGGTTAATAAACTAAGTGTTTTCTTTGAGTAACAGAGGAGACTTTACAGTTGAACGTTTTCTACAATAATGAAACTGTTAAGACTATCAACTCTTAGATATGGATTAAATGCATTGTTTATAAATAGATGAATGTAAATCTTTTGAAGACCTGGGACATGATGTTATGTTTTATTGTATACAATTTTAAATTAAAATAAATATACACAAAAGTGATGGCACAATTAACCCCTTATACTCATTATTGAACCCTGACTCATTATTAACATTGCATCTTCTTTTTCTCCACCATTTAGCCTTTTTCTACACCACTTAGTCCTCACTTATCTGTTTCCCTTATCTGTGGAAAACTTAGTGACCATTTTCTATAAATATTCTGTCATGTATTTTGTAATGATATGAACATTCTTCTGTAGTTAAGGAGCAGTTACTAACTTTAGAAAATACAGCATCAACACAACACAATTGAATAAGGATTTTGGATGGACAAAGAGGGCACAAATGGAGAACATTCAGAAACACTAAAATAATTCCTCAAAAAGGGACAAATGTGGGGTGAGACGTCATGATGTGAGAGCCTGAGGAACAGTCACATAAGACCCTGAATGTCTGATGCACAGACACAAGGAAAATAAAACATGAATGCTCACAGTCTCTATTTTACCCTGTGTTGAAAGGCAGGTCTCACACTGCATATTTTCTTGAAAGCTTCTGTGACATCCTTGTTCCTAAAACTGTAGATTAAGGGGTTCAACATGGGAGTGAGGATTGTATAAAACACAGACACCACCATGTCCTTCTCGGGTGTATGGTAGGAGCTGGGCAACATGTAGGTGTAGACGGCAGCACCATAGAAGAGAAGGACTACAGTCATGTGGGAGGAGCAGGTGGCCAGCGCCTTCTTCCGGCCCTCTGCTGAGTTCATCCTGAGAACAGTGAGGAGGATGAAGGTGTAGGAGCTTGAGATGACTGCCACAGGAATGAGGATCATGAGCACACAGCACAGGTACATAAGTGTCTCATAGAGTGAGGTGTCTGAGCAGGAGAGCTTCATCACTGCAGGGACTTCACAGAAGAAGTGGTGGATCTCCTGGGATCCACAAAAGGGGAAGCTCATGGTCACAGAAGTCAGCATGAAGCCATCAACTGACCCCAGGAACCAGCAGCCAACTGCCAAAAAGAAACATGTTCTGTGGTTCATCAGGATGGGGTAACGCAGGGGATGGCAGATGGCTGCATAGCGGTCATAGGCCATGGCACCTAAAATAAAAAACTCTGAACCACCCAGTGTCAAGTAGAGGAACATCTGCATCCCACATTCAGGGGCAGAGATCCTGTTCTTACCCAGGACCTGGTCCATGAGCATCTTGGGCACAGTGGTGGAAATGTACATCATGTCCATGAGAGACAACTGGCTGATGAAAAAGTACATGGGGGTGTGGAGGTGACTGTCAGAGTGAATTAGAAGGATCAGGAGTGCATTTCCAGACAAAGCAATCAGGAAAATCACAAAGATGAGCAAGCAAAGCAGGGCTGGGTGTCTGGATTGATGGAAGAGTCCCACCAGGATGAAATCCATCCATCCAGTGTGGCTGGACTTCCAGGTGGTATTATCCATGGGATTTCACCTAGACTATGAAGAAAAGTTTGGGGTTAATATAAAGTGACCCTCTCAAAAGTCTGTTTAGTGAGCCTACTATAGGTGTATGTGCAAACATGCTTGAACTAACCAGAGGAAGTCCCAAAGGCCTGTGGACCGTGTGGACATACATACATTATCTTTATCATTTTCTTAGTAACTGACAGTGAAGTCTCACACTTCAAGGTCATGAACTTCTTGGTGACACTGGGGTGTATAAACCAATACAGAATATTTACAAAATCACTGCTTCTATTAACATAAACAGCAAAACGTTGCAAATAAGAGAAATCAAATTCCTTAATCCTTGAATTTTCATTGTTAAAATATGAAATTAATTCAATCTTTGTTTTTAAGATCTGATTAGGTATTAAAATGAATCAGCGTATCCTCCATACATGACATATTTAAAATAACTGAAATATAATTGCATGAAATAAACACTAAACAGTTGAATTCACTCTACCTGTAGGATCAGGCCATTTTGGGAGAACCTGTGCCTGAGTGGAATAATGCTCACATTCCCACATGAATGGTGGGGTCCTCACACAGGATTGGAATGCAAGACTTGTAAGGGGTTGGATGAGAGTCCCTCAAGAAGGCCAGACATCAGCCACAGCTCAAGCTGACCCTCACCTGCCCAGTTCAAGCTGACTCCGGCCCTCCCAGCTTCTGTCCACTCTACCTTAAAGAGAAAGCAAATAGTATTTGACTTCAGGATCAGTTGAGGGAAAGGGAAAAAGGTCTTAGAAGAGAACCAGACACATATGAATAAACATAGGTGCTTTTGGTTAACATCTGCAGTAGACATTCTGCAGAGTCGGCCTTAGAGAGGGCGGTCACTGCTGCTGTTCTGTGAGATGCATTGCTCCAGCTCTGCATCTCTCCACCTTCCTTATGTTCAGTACTTTGGTGCTCAGAGGACTGAGGGAAAGATCTGCAGATAAGTAAATCAAGCACACCAATCATCTCTAAAAACTAACTCAGATTTGATAAATCTTCTGCTTTATATATTAGCTAATTTTATATAAATGTACAAATTTATTTTATAAGAATATTTAGATGAGCCTGTGTATATAAACACATGTATGTGATGTGCATAAGTGTAACCCTGATTAAATAGAGCTTCATAGAGAATCCCTTTTACTCCAAGTTCATCTCTGTGAAGCTCTTATCCTTTGTATTAAATCTTGGAATGAAAATAACAGAATCCAGGGGATCACTGGTGTTTACCAGACAAGACTTTTGTTGATATTGCAATCACTCTCGGTGTTCCTGACTGTTGTGACACATTTTTTCTTGGAAAATGGACTGCAGAGAGCAAAACTGAGCACCAGGTCTCCCCTGCTTGGTGCTCACCACCTGAGTCCAGGATAGACGATAAAATACACCAAGGGTACTAATTCTACTTGGCTGCACATAGGGAGGTCACTTAGTCTATTTGGGAAAAATATTATAGAAGTGAGACTTAAAATAGAATTTTAAATAGCTATGAATAAGTCTGGAACACCAATAGGCATAAAATATATCTGGCCTCTCTGAAAAAAATTTCACAGAATTTTCTTCCCTGTGTTTTTTCTTGAATATACTAACGATCTTCAGTTTTCTATTTGTAACATTGAAATATTAAGTGCCCAAAATCCTTACCAACAGGAAGGAGGAAATAAAATCTCTTTCTGAAGACTTTAGCAGTGTTTAAAATGTGTGATTGCTTCAAAAATTTACAGTTTTCATAACATTTATGAACACTATGTATGATTCTAAAACTAACTCAAATATTCCATTCACTAATGGTACCATGTTCTGAGGCAATGATGCAGTAGATGACTCGTTGATACTGTGATATAAGTTTCTAAAAAACCTGAGACATATTGCAGAAGATGGGTAAGATGAGATAGATGATAGATAGATAGGTAGATAGTTGATCATATAATTTCCTTTCTATCAAATCCTACCTCTACTGGCAGACGGAGATTGAGTTGTGTGGAAATTTTAAAACTCCCCAGCAAACTCTAAAGCACACTTGTGGATTTAACCTGTATTCCTGCCGAGTGCATCAAGAACTGAAGCTCTGAGCAGCACATGTGAGAGCCCAGGTGCTGGCAGCTGAGGGAATAGAGGGGGCACAGGAGGCAGGTGTGGGGGAGCTTCTCGGCTGCTCCTTGTCCAGTGGAAATCACAGTCATCATCAACACACAAGAGCCACCAGGACACTGAACAAATCCGGGGATGCCATCTCTGTCACACACGGGGACTGAACTACCTGATCATTCTTCCTCTCTGTCCAACTCCTTGAGTTTCAAGCACAGGGCTTAGTGCATGTTTGACCAGGGTGCTCATTAATGCTGCTATAAGGGGACGCTGACCACTGCTGGAATTCGAGATCTTCCTGGGAAGCATTCATATGCTTTCCCACATTTCTTCTTGCACAAGAGTCTGTCAGTGACTTACTTATCTTATTTTCCCTCACAGATTTCAAACTCAGGTTCTCAGGATTTTTGCCTAACACTGCAATGCTGAACAGAGGCAAGATTCCCGTGTAGCCCAAAGGCAGGACAATAAGTATGTCATTTCCCACACTCTCTTAGAGACACCATCTTCCACTGTAGACCACAATCTGTGTCCAGACCAAGCTCTGTCAGTTTCCCCAGAGAAACATAAATATGACAGAGACTGAGAGGGTCCAGACACCCACCACATGGAGGAAGACACCAACAGATGCCTTCTCATGCAATTGGCATGGGGTCTTTATTGTCCAAGCATGCGTGGGGCTCACTGAACACGCAGGAACAGAGAGCCCCAAATTGGGCCTGAGCAGGGCTTGTAAGCTATAGAACAAAGGGAGGAGGGGTCTTTGCAAGCGCGGGTACAGAAGCAGACGACATTGGTTAATTTAAATGGCTTTTTACATTCATTGGAGAAAGTAACCATAGGGAGGTCTGAGGTTGGGGGCAGTGGGAGCTTCCTAATATGGGCGGCAGATGCTCCAGAAAAGTACATGTTGTAAATTCCTTAGTCATGAGAAGGGGCAGTTTTTATCTCATGACCCAGTTTTCCGGTCAACTCTGTCCTTGGGCAACTATAAATTGTAACAACTCAATTCCCGGAATGCGGGGGGTGGGCGAGCAGTACAAACCATGTATTATTAACAGGGAAAATTCCTCTTACAAGACCAGTGTTTCTTGCATTGCTATAACCCTCAACATCATCCCCTCTTGAAGTGTAACTGTCTCTTTCCCTCTGTAAAACTTCTGTCTGTCTCAGGAAACAAATGCATCCAATGAACATCTAAACATAAGGAAGAAACATGTACTGGTTTGTTCATAAATAACTGAAAATCAAGTGCTTATTTCTCAGTAAATAAATGTCATATGAAACCTTTAAGAAGAAAGCACATTTTCTTTTCTCCAGAAAAATAAATGATAGGGGAAAAAGATAGAAAACACTGTCAAGAACTAATGCAAAGTTTCAGCAGATCAACAAGTCAAGAGCAGCAACTACCTTTTGTTCCTGCAGTGGTCTTGGCCTGGTGGTGAGCTCACTCTAAGATGGCCCTGCAGGCTCACCCAGGCCGAAGGATGGGTGTGGACAGGTTAAGTATGCACAGAAAGCTGGGATGCTGACGTCACCCTGAGCTGACTACCTCATTACAGGATTGGATCAAAGTTTTATGTGAAATTCTCTCTGGACTTTGAAGAAGAAACCAACTAAGAGAACTGTGGAGGATAATAGGTACCTGGCCCATGGTTCTGGTGTTCTTTTCATGCACTTTTAAAAAGTTTTCTAGTAAAATTCCCAATCTTGAAGGCTCTGTGCTATTCTTTTGTGTATCTTATGTCCTCTAAGTAACTACTTTGAAGATGATATGCATTAACTATTGTTATTCTCTTATTTTTTCATTATGAAAATTTGTTTTTTCATAAAATAAAGAAAAATAATCTCAAATATCCCTATTGTCAGTAATATCCATTCTATACAATATATGAGTCAACCATTATAGAACATTAGCCTTTTTTATTTAGAAAATCATTTCTAGATATAATGTATTATATGATATGAAGAAAATATATATATATATATATATATATATATATATATATACACATGCATATATAACATGTATAATATTTTGGGTATTTTCATCTTTGAGATACAGATCATAATGTGAAATGGATTGAATCTGTTTCAAAGACACCACCATTGATTAGTAGTGTGGTTAGATTTATGTTGATGTCAAATTCTTCATCCCTCCTCCTCCTTCACTCTTCATTCCTAACTACTTCAGGGTTAAATTTGATTGTAATGCATTTGCTTTTTTAATTTAACTACTAATATGCAAATTACAGAAAACTCTAGAACCAAATACTAGTTTGATGAGAATTTAAAAATCAACCATAAGGTAAGTGCTAGGGAAATAGCACTTTGAAAGTCACATTGCTGAATCCTGCAGATGGTAGCCCTGGTGCGGTTGGCGCTCACAAGCTGCTCCAGCAATCCAGACCAGGAATCAGGGCAGAGGAGGAACCAACAGGAAATAGCAGATTGAGGTTAGAGCAGGCCAGCAATCAAGCAAAATCCAGAAACCTTGGTATTAATTAAGACCAGCCCTGGAGGAAGTCCTGCACAGCGGATCTTTGCCTCCAAACGGCAGGAAGAGCAGAACCACAGCACGTGCTTATGAGTGCAGAGTTTGAGACTGGATAGAGACGCAGCCTGGGAGGAAAGTGTATCTGAGCTCCTCTGTGAAAGGGTAGGAGTGAGCAGCTCAGCGTTTTCATCTGGGTTCAGCTTCTGTTCAGGAAACCGCGCTACCCACCCCGGAGCTATCTCAGCAGAACAAGCAGGATGCGGAGCCGGGCAGGACCGCGGTGGGGGCTGCCTGACCCAGCTCTCTCTGCTTCTGTGCAGGGCACCAGAGAGCAGAAAATCCCTTTCTTCTGCAACTCACGTCACAGCAGCCACTCCTTTCCTGGGAAAGCAGCCACTCCTTTCCTGTCCTAATAGCAAGCTTGGGCCTGGGAAAATGCTATGAGGGAGAAAAGCTACAATAACGGGGTTGGGGGAAGCCTTGTTGGGCATGACTAGCAGGAAGCTCAACTCCAGCCTGGGGAAGTTTTCAATTCACCAGAGCAGGTGAGATTGTCTCCTGGCTGCACGCTCTGAATAACTTATACCCCAAACCAGAGAAGTCCATTCGTCAAATCTGTGAGGTCTTCTAAGCAACAATAGATAGGAAAGTTAGGGAAACATAAAATATTTTTCAATTCAGGTACGAGTGAGGTGAACTCTTTTTTTCCTTTTTGTTTTGGTATTGGGAGTTGAATCGAGCATTTCTTCACCACTGTAAAAAGACTCCTGTCTTTTTACTTTTCTGTTTCAGACAGGGTCTTGTTAAGTTGTCCTGGGAAGACTCCAACTTGCAACCTGCCTGCCTCAGCCTCCCTCAGTGCTGGGATTGTAGGTACGCTGCACCATGTTTGTCTTCAACATTCTCCTAAAAACAAAATCAGGAAATAAACACTGACAAGAGTAGGAGAAATAAAATACACAACACAGAAGACCAGCAAACCCAAATGACATGTCTTTGAAGGAATGAATAATGCTGATAAAGTCTCTGTCTTGGTTACTTTTCCCTCGCTGCTGAGACAAAACACCTGACACCCAAAATTAAGGAAGGAAAGGTTTATTTAGCTTACAGCTTTTGGAGGTTTTGGTCCACAATCAGCTGGCTCCAAAGGCAGGGTGGCATGGCACAGGAACAACACTTCAAGGCAGCAGCACAGCAAAAGCAGCCAGAGTAAAAGGGGGGAAGGCCAAGCCTCTTCTCCTCCTTTATACAGTACACAGGACACCCCTCCCCCAGGGTGGGTGTAGCATCCACAAATCTCCTTGCCTTCCTTTGCACAGGATGAGGATGTTTACAAAGTAAGACCCCTGGCTCCTTGCTGAGTCTCCCAGTTAAACTTCTGACCTTCTCAAATTGTAACAATGACCAGGTAACTGCTTGTGCTCTACACCCCAGGATTTAGAGCTGCTGCCTTACTTAATTAAGCTGCTAGACTTCTCAAGTTGACACAATGTATAAACCATAGCAGTCTCTGATAAAATCGACCAAGAAATAAGAGCGAAGATGCAAGTAACCACTCTCCGTGATAGAAAATGGGCATCGCTGGGAACCAGGGGGCGATAGAGCTCACAGTCGCTCTCAGGAAGGGTCTCCTAGAGACACCGCC
Organism: Dasyprocta punctata; assembly: GCA_004363535.1. Taxonomy (NCBI): domain Eukaryota; kingdom Metazoa; phylum Chordata; class Mammalia; order Rodentia; family Dasyproctidae; genus Dasyprocta; species Dasyprocta punctata. The sequence goes on from RJWM01028637.1 coordinate 12,113, forward strand.
CACGCTGGGGCTTAGTCCCCAGTGAGGCGATGTTCAGGAGTGGGGCCCTTGGGGGCGACTGGGTCACGCGGTGCAGCTGCATGATTGGACTAACCCACCACTGACTGGCAGGGGCCGCCTGAGGGAGTGGGCCACTGTCCTACTTGCAAAAGCACAGGTAAATAAAAATGCAATGATAAACAGTCGTAAAAGCGAATTACAAGTTACTGTATAGATAAGGTGATTGATCTGTATGCAACATACCTCATTCACCTTGTGGTTCATGCACAGACAGGTGGTACAGGTATGAACTGGAGTGGGCCGCACTCTGTCCCTGCTCCCCCATTCCCAGGACCCCTCTCCTTCCCTGCTTCTGGCTGCCATGGGCCCAGCTGCCTTCAACACCTGCCCAGCTTCCTGGGGCTGCAGCCTCAGAGCCAGTGGCACACAGACTGAAACCATGGGCCAAATAAACCCATTATCTTCAAACTGTGCACCTCGGGTATCTGATTCCAGAGATAAAAGAAGACTAAGGAAAAAATGTTACTCAAACTGATATTAACTTTCAAAATATCTACACACTCTGCCAATAAATTATAGATAAAAAGCTAAAAAAATGAAAATCCTGATTGGTTCTAGAGAACAATCAGGTTTACTGATTTTGAAATATATGCTACACAGACACACCAAAATGAAGCCCATAATTCTGTGTAATATGCACTAATAAAAAATCACTATGGAAACACCAGAAAGTACTCCAAAAATATATACAATGCATTCTTACAACTTTATTCTGCAAATGTATTTCCAAGTAAACTAAGTACAGAAGAAAAATGTATCATAAACGATAATTTATCATAAACTATAATATATTGCAAACTACATTTATCTGCATATAAAATATACAGAAAAATATTACAAATTGTAAAATTGATCATAAACTACATTTGAATTAGTTTAATGCATTAAATAACAATGAATTTTTAAAAATTGTACATTGATTTTATTTATGCATTGCTATGCAACAATAAAGCCATGATACTTGCAATAATATGGATAAGTGAAAAATACAGTAATAAACTTTGCAGAAGCAAATAACAACTGAATATACATAAAATGATCATTGTGTGTGTAAAAACAATTCCTAGAGCTATTTTTCATGCGTAAGCAGGAAGTTCATTCCTCTCTTCCAGAAAGATCAATGGGAAGTTCTTCGTCATCTTGAAAGCATAAGGGCTTGAGCAAGCTTATGAAAGCCAGACAGTTCTTCTTAACTTAAATAGGAACTCAAGAATAACTTATTTAAATCCAATCTTTTCAAGGACTCTACCCTAGGGGCCAGGGATACAGCTCAATGGCACAGGGCCTGCGTGGCAAGTGTGAGGTCCTGAGTTGGTTCCCAGTACAGAAAAAAATAAAAAAGACTCTATCCTATTACTAAGTGTCCCAATATATTAGCAACCTCAAAGATGATTTCAGTTTTTCTTTGCAAATTTTTCTCTGGTGTGATAAAAAGACAAATGGACACTCATCAAAAACAAAGAAAGCAAAACTTCAATCAAAAGCCCATACATTCTGCACACTGGTAATAAATGACTTCTGTTATGACACCAGTGATAAGCCTAATCATATCAATAATGTGATAATGTTGTCAGGATACCTACTAGTGTTCATTATACTTGAAGGATTTGGCTCCTTTTTAATTAATTTAACAGCATCAATTACAAAACTGTGATTCTAACCACCACTTGACAAGCTCCTCTTCCTTTACGGGGGCTACTTTTTCCCCAAATCAGTGGGTTTTACTCAAAAACTTACATAAAATCTTCATACACTGCAGGAGAAATTGTCCCATGGGAGCAGAAGTGTCCCATTTCCATGCCCTGTGGAGAAAGCCAGGCCTACGGAAGCTGCAGCAGGCCCGGTATACCTGCCCCCATCCTGTGTCCCCACAGCAGGAGAGTCGAACACTGCATGCGGTGCAGTCCTAAGGGACAGCACTGAGACAGATGCCACCTCAGTGCACGTCACCTGGAGCCCATGTGCTCTTCCCTCACTTCTCCCCTGACAGATGCACTGGTCATGTGGATGACTGTGTTCAGGAATACAATAGTGATCCAGGTTTGGAGGAGCCACAGAAATTCTTTTAGTCTCACAAGACGTAGTAAGGGGTGTAAAATCTAGTGGCAAATCTAAAATCATAGTATTGGTTAGTGCAGTTTCAGAAAAGCAAAAGTCAAGAAAGATAAGATTTCCCAAAGCTTTTCCAAGACTCCTATTTTACTTAGTTTAAATAAAGTAGACTCATTTAAAATATCATTTCTATATCCACTTTTTACATCTCATGGATCACAGAAATCCAGTATTTTTTAGACTGGAATACTAATAAGCATTTTACACAGGTATTTTTTATGAGCAAAATATTAAGAACACTGGTGTCTGTACTATAAACTTCACTTTCAATATTTCTTTCTTTTTCTTTTTTTTTTTTTTTTTTTTTTTTTTTTTTTTTTTTTTTTGTACCAGGGATTGAACTTACAACCTTGCAGTTGCCAGGCAGGCTCTAAGGTCACTGAGCTAAATCCCTGGTCTCTTTTAAAATTTTATTTATTTATTTATGTATTTATTTTTGGTACCAGGGATAAAAGTCATGACCTCGCGCTTGCCAGGCAGGGCTTATGCCACTCCACTTTCAGTATTTCTAAAACATGTGCCCCTTCGTATATCCTGAGATCCACTATCAAACTCATTGGAACCAGCAACTGTCACAGGTGAACAGTAACTCACAGGGTTTTACAAAGTGAGGGAACATCCAGTCTTTCTCTAGTGTTCTGCGTGGGTCTGAAATCTCCACAGCCAGTGAGACTCCTTCTGAGTTTAGATGCACACTTTTGCCTCATATTACAATGATCAATGAGCCCAGCCTTGGAGGAAGATAAGATGAAAGGTACTTAGGGCAGTTTGTACTTAGGTCAGCCTTTACAACACGGCTGAAGCGGCTCTATCAACATAAATATAATGCGATAAAAGGGATGAAAAAGCAGTGTGAGGAGAAATTCCTCATGCATGAGAAAGTGAAAATGAGTATACACTCCCATTTGGGATCCAGAAGCTGAAAGCAGATGAGAAGACAGGCAGGGACAGGAGGAGGCTGGAAGGTAAGAAGAGGAGAAGAGGAGGGAGAAGAGAAGGCTGGTCATTTCCAGGCTTTCCCTCTTCCAGCTCCAGAGACTCACTCTTGACTGAATCATGCTCCTCAGGGGCCCGGCGACATCCTTGGTACGAAGGCTGTAGATAAGAGGATTAAGAACTGGCGTGATGATGGTGTACAAGGCAGACACCATTATGTCCTGTTGGGCTGTGTGGTAAGAGCTGGGGAGCACGTAGGCATAGATAGCTGCACCATAGAAGAACATCACCCAGATTATGTGTGAGGAGCAGGTGGCAAAGGCCTTCCTGCGACCCTTAGCTGAGTTCATCCTGTGGATGAGGCACAGGATGAGGGTGTAGGAGCCCGAGATGACCAGAATGGGGACCAGGATCATGAACACGCAGCACAGGTACATGAGCAAGCTGTAGAGGGAGATGGTGGAGCAGGAGAGCTTGAGCAGGGCAGGGGCCTCACAGAAGAAGCTCAGGATTCTCCTGGACTGACAGTAGGGGAAGCTCAGTGTGAAGGGGATGATCAACAGGCCACCCAACATCCCCACACACCAGGATCCGCATGCCAGCAGCCGGCAGACCCTCGGGTTCATCAGTAGTGTGTAGTGGAGATGTCTGCAGATGGCAGCATATCGGTCATAGGCCATGGCTCCCAGGAGGAAGAACTTGGCTCCAGCCAGGGTCAGGTAGAAGAACATCTGGGTCCCACAGCCCAAGGGGAAAACTGTGTGATCTTCAGTGACCTGGCACACAAGCATCTTGGGCACCGTGACGGATATGTGCAGGCGGTTCGAGAGTGACAGCTGGCTGAGGAGGAAGTACATGGGCGGGCGGAGGCGGAGGTCCGAGTGGATCAGGAAGATGAGGAAGGCATTGCTGACTGGAGCCAGCAAGAGGAATATGAAGACCATGTTGTAGAGCCAGACAGCATGTTTGGTGTACACAAAGAGCCCTACGAGGATGAAGTCAGTGCTTGAAGTTTGGTTCCACAGAGTTAGACTCCCTGAGAAATGTCTGCATAGAGTTCTCACATGAGGAGAAGTGATGAGAGTTGGGATTTTATATCTATTGTATGCACAAGACTCCATTTTGGGTAAAACATGCAAATTGTGCTATTTTCCCATCACTGGGTTAAACTGAGGTGGGATCATAAATTTAGATCTCAGGGAGGTCAGGCTGGATGTTGGCCACAAGCTGGAGTGAAATACAGACAGACCCTGGGGGCTCCATGAAGCAAAGGTGAGCTCTAGGAAGAGACAGGCGTTTGCACTCACTAAGTCTTATTTATTTACCCCAAACTGGGAATATACAAAGCCGAGCCTTAGGGATGGCTAGAGATTAAAGTTAGAAAAGTGCATTAAGTCTATGACAGGAGTTAAATTAATGTATTCAAGAACTTCTAGGTCCACCATCTCTTCAGGCTCAGTGACAAAAATCTGCTGAAGGAACTGACAGCATGAAAATTGTTCCTAGTACTGAAATCCTATCTGAGGTTCTCTGGAAACCTTGTATCCTTTAAACGTCTTTCATCATCACACATCTCCATTAAAGCCTCTTCCCTCACTCCAGTTTCCCAGCTGCTCCTCACACCACTGAGTTTGTGAACAGAGCAGTCAGGGGACTGATGCAGGGTGGGACATGCAGCTGGCCTGGGAGAACAGCTCAGAGCACAACTGTGCAGCAAGGCAGGAGGGGGCTCTCAGGAGCCACCAGAGGTCCAGGGATTTCTTCATTAACTGTTCTGCAGACAAATGAGCTTAGAAACTGCAGAAACAAGACTTGCAGATCCCCTAAATAGGAAGTTTCTATTTTCTTGAAAACTGACTTAAGTGTTCATTTTCCCTTTTGCTGACATGATTTATTCCCTGCAACACTGCCTACAGCATTCAGCATTAACAGCACCAGGTAGAGGGAATGTGTTAAATGGCTGTTAAGCTGCAGCCCTGTAGTTCCACTTAGGAATCCCTCCAGTCCTGCATCTCAGTTACTTAGAAAACAAAATCCCCCCTGTATAAATCCACAGCTTTGCTCAGGAACGGCTCTGCCCAAACACATCTATTCTAAATTTTCAGTCAAATAACCTGAGTCTCACTTCACAGAATTGTGCTACAATCTCTCAATCTAAGGATAGAGTTATGTTCTAGACTACAGAGGGTCAGGAACCCCAGGACGAACTGAGGTGTGGAGGGGCCTCAGCACCACTGCACCCCAGGTTTGAGGAGTGTGTAGAGGCAGCAATGCATGGCAACAGGAAGCACAATGCAAGAAAGACATCAAGGTTACAGGAGAACTCAGAATTACCTGAAAGGCAGCTAGAAAGAAGAAACCTAGTGACCATGAACTCTGTGTAAAGAGGTTTAATATAGTGAAAGAAAAAGAGAGAAGGTCAAACATTGCTTAGCTACATGTCTAACTACTTCTTAGACTTATATACTTAAAAATTCTTGTCCTTGTGTCTCATTAATGCTTACATGAAGATTTCCTTTCCATAAGTAGAATGTCCCTTCTGTTATTTCTCCTCAACTTAAAAATTTCAGGGCTTGTATGAGTAACCATTAAAGGTCCATTTTTATTTAGACTACCATAACCCTTCATGCTCTAAATTGTGTCATAAAAAAAGAGAAAAGGAAATCATATGAAGTAAGACCTGCACAAAACTGAGGCTAACACGGTTGAGGCAGCTGTCATAGTTGAGGTCCACTCAAGAAATCTGCTTCTCATAAGCACAGATACTATTCATAATTCATATGCAAACTGGAATAAAATAGAGATTATCTACAATTTAACATTCATGATGTTTAAGAAAAATCACACCTCCATCTGGAGACCCCCAAATCAGGGAAGATGAATTAGACATTGCAATAAAAGGCAAAGGATATTTAATTTCAGTCTGAAAATACATTTTCAACACATATAGAATCTCATCATAAAACAGAATCTCTCAACATATCAAAATTTAAGATGAAAATAGAAGGAGCCAGGGATTTAGCTCGATGGAATAAGTGTCTGTCTGGCAAGTGTGAGGTGGAGAGTTTGATCCCTGGTAAGGAAAAAAAAAAAAAAGAAAGAAAGCAAATAGAAATGATTGAATTAAAAACTTCAATTCCTAAGTGGAAATTTTACTGAAGCAATAAGTAAATTGAAGTTATAATAATAGAAATTATGAAAGATGGCAAGCTAGAATAAGAAAGAATAAAAATGACTACAGAAAAGTATTTATAGATATGATAACGAAAAATTTCTCAAATTTAAAGAAGTACCAAAATTTGTTGGCATAATGTACTAAAATGACATCCAGTAGAAAACATATATGCAAATATATAATCAAAAGTAAGCGGTAGTGAGACTACTATAATCTGAAAAGCAGCAAGAAAAAACAAATAAGTACAAGGGTAGAAAAATGACTTGGAATAAAGACAAGTGGTCTGTAAAAAAATATGGACATCTGGAGCAGAAAAGCACATATTAGACATTGAAAATGAAACTTAAAAAACACAAAGCCAAACAAAAGCAATCATCATCTGAAACCTTTGTGTTCAACAGAATCATGATTCAAGAATCAAAAATAAAAATATTACTATAGAAGAGTAGATTATGGCAATGTGCGGGTGGCAGACCTGAACTACCAGAAACACCAAAATGAGAAATTTAGACAGAATGCAGTTATCCAAAACATTAAACTTTAAATTTTCTCTCATACTAAACAGTCAAAGAAAATGTGAGGAATGGTCAAAAAGTCCATTGTTGTGGTTAATTGTTTACATCGCCTTATTTGGGATTAGCAGAGCAGGGTATGTCTGAGTCATTGAAGATGCTTCCAGAGATGAGCACAAAAGCAGGAGACCAAGAGGACAAAACTACTCTGCCCACTGTAGGCAGCAGCCTCTAGCCCCTGGGGCCCACACTGAGCAGACATCAGAGGAAGAGCAAATGTGCTCACTCATTCAGTGGGGATACCTACTTCTGTAGTCCTTGGATGGTCAAGGTCCATGTTCTCAGACTTTGAGAGAGATTTCAATGCCATCCTAAGAGATACTTTGTTTGTCTGCAGAAGCCTGACCAAAATATGTGTAAAGGCTGAAAAATGTTTCTATATGTATGTTTAGAGTATTTTCTCCTATTTTCTTTATAAGCCATAAAACATTTTTAAAAGCTAAAGTTATAATATTGATGGTAAATTTATTTTAATGACTATACAAATATCATGTATGACAAATGCAATATAATAAATGAGAATCACATGATTTTAGTGACTTCAAGATTGGATTTTACAAGTAGACTATTGCTAACTGTAAGTAGAGTGAGAAAATTTCACTATTGTGTTTTAATTAGTAATACCATGGTTCACGAACTTAATCCTTTCCACTATTTTGGCTGCAAATGGAATGGGATGAGGATTGAATCTAATTCAATGTTTAGGTTCACTATTGATCTTATAGGTAAATTTGATTTGATTCTCAACCAATTCAGTTTGTGACTAGGATCATGGAAAGAATTGAATTTATGAACCAAGGTATCACTTTACTAGGACAACAAAACACACACACAAAAACGTAGACAATGGACTTTAAAAATTTGTAAAACATTCAAATGATCCCTAAACCTGACAGAAAATAAGCAAAGCAGGAAGAAAAAGGGAAGAAAACAAAAGAAAAGTGAATTAACAAACACTATCAGTGGATTGCTGTATTTTTCTGTAATTCCAGTATTTGTCTTACGTGTAACTGACAGATGTGGGGTGGAGTTTTTCTGTGGGGAGCCAGCAGGCTCTAAGTGGATTTTGACAGTGTTCCCCTTTTAGCTATGTGAAAATCAACTGGATGTGTAATTTTGTTGGCAGATGTTAGACTTTGGAAAAACAGGCCCTGTCTACTGTGAAAAAGTAAAGAATGTAAAGCCAATAGTAAACAGGAGCCAGCGTGGTTGATTAACATAATATCCTATGATAGCATAATGTATCATCACAAGGTTTCTAATTAGATATTTTATTTTTAATTCAAATTTTTTGAAAATTCTTTTTGAAGAAACTATGGGATATATCCACAATAAAATATTCTTCAACTCTAAGAAAAAACAACCTCCACGAACTGATTGATTGCTACTGACTTACAGCATTCATAAAATTAGACAATGAAATGCCAGAGTCCAAGTAGTATATGACACCATAAGAAAAACAATGTGATTTTTCTTTTGATTATGAAGCACAGGACAGTAAGTAAATCTTGAACACTCTTTTTCTGTATGGCCTGAAGAATGGAGTGCAAAGGCTTGGAAAAAAGCGACAATCCATCAGAAATAATATTGTTTATTGTTTTGAATACTTTTAGTTTTGAGAAACAGGCTAGTTTTCTTTGTATTCAAAGGTGTATAATCGAAGATAGAGAACAAAAAAGACTTAAAATTTAAATGCAAACTGAGTCTAATAAAATGACTGTACTTCAAATAAGGCATGTAACCATGGTGAAAAATAAATTAAGACACCATCCCTTATACTTTCTGGCATAGTACATAGGTACACATGCTTGTCCAAAGGGTGAAAAAGCACTACAATCATGTCTTCAACATTCTATGTAGACTTATTTTAGGGGTGGTGTGATCGTAGTGATTTGAAACCTCTGCTATGCATATTTTAGGAATGCGCAAGTTGGTAGTATTCTGATACTGCTGGGGTTCCAGGTTTACATTGTGGAAAGACTGAAAATTTAAGGACACAAGAGAACATAGGCAGGGTGTGATTCATGTCCAAAACCACTGAAAGAACTCATGTTCTAAATTCTGCTCGTAAGTTAGAGAATTGAAGAAACTTCTGCACCAATGGCTAGAACTGAGTGCTGTGGTTCAGATCTAGGATGTTTCTCAGAAGCCTCCTGTGCTCAGGATTGAGGTTTTTGGAAAGTGTTTGGACTGTGGGGTACTAGACCTGATTTGCCGTTAGAGGCTGAGGTATGACTGAAAAAGGTCTTTTACTAGAATTATGACTGGAGTTGCTCTCTAGAAAGATTTTTCTCTCTTCACCTCTCTCTTCATGCTCTGCTTCCAGCCACCATACCGTGGACGGTTTTTTCCACCCAGGCTCTTGCACCATGCCCTTTCTGCCTCAGAGCCAGCCAGCTAAGAACAGAGCAAAATAATCCTCTCCTCTTTAAATTGTGGGTGTCAGGTAGCTGTCTCGCCAGTGAGGAAGTGAATGACCTGATATTCATATGTTTATTACTAAATACCCATTCTAATTTCTTCTTGTTTCTAGCAGTGTTATTCACCAATAAACCTTGAGTAGCAGAAGCATAACATTGAGATAAACAAACCTTCCTGTATTTTTCTACTGCAAATTTGTACTTTACCACAATTGTAGCCATCTGTTCATCTCCATAGCTGTGTCTGGGGAAAACAGGAAGCAATGCTTTGTTTACCACCACAGTATGACAAATGGTGAAGTGTGTGCATGTGCCACAGTGTCACACTGGATTTTACTCACATAATGCTCTAACAGGTTTTGAATATGTTTGCCTAGGCATCACAGGGGTAAAAATACACCCAACCACTCTTCTGTTCTGTAAACATGTATTTTACCACAAATAGAACATGGGTGAGATTCTTGGGAAAAGGAAAATCCTATCTGTGCATTCACTCACTTGGCAGATGAACTGCATCAAGTGCAGAACTGATCCAAAGCAGCAGCAGGAGAGCTTTACCCATGAAATGCTTGTGGCTAAATTTCTGTGCCTTTAGGATCATTTGTTTTGAAGTTTTCTTTTGACTTTTCTGATAGAAGGAGCCCAATTCGATACAATGGCACATAAAAATCAGACTTTCAAGTTTTTGAGGAAGTTAAAAGTGATTCGCCACATCATCAAGATGTGGATGATGAAGATGATAATGACTTTGATGTTGGCCATGTGAGCAAATATTCCTGTGACTGTGAAATGGAGGAAGAATCATGTGATGCAGACACAGGGAATGCAAACCACTTTGATGCAGATGACCAAGAAAACAGCAATCTGAGTGGATATTTCACCAGTGGAAATGGTGCAAATGGTCATTCAGACAGACAATGATTCAACGTTAGAACTAGGTCCAAAAATATAGTGAGCATCTTGGCAAGGGTGAAGCCTATTGAATAGAATGGGGTCACTGTCATTTTGTATTGGAAATTGTTTGCAACAGATTAAATGACACAAGATTTTGTAAAACACACACATGATGAAACACAGATAAGACGTTCTGTATGCTCCAATAGCCATAGTAAAATGTGTTATGATGCCTCATTAGCTGAACTGAAAGCATTTATAGGTCTGATGCACCTAGCAGGGCATTCTCATGGTCAATCCATGGGCTTGAGATTTGTGCAATAATGACACTGAGTGGATTTCATTTCCTTCAAAATTTACTGAGGTTTGATCACAAAACCACCTGTTAAGAAAGAAAGAGAACTGATAATGTGGCTGCTATCCAGTCATGGTTTGAGTTTTGGTTGAAAAGCAATTTACGCACCATCTGAATACCTGACTATTGATGAGCCTCTTGTAGCATTTCATGGCTGCTGTAACCTCAGGCAGCATACTCCCAAAAACCTTTCAGAATATGAAATAAAAATGTATCCCTTTGTAGTCGTGAAGACTTACATTTTCAATTTCAAAATTTATTCTGGAGCCGGGCGTGGTGGCGCACGCCTTTAATCCCAGCACTCGGGAGGCTGACGTAGGCGGAGCGTTGTGAGTTCGAGGCCGGCTTGGGCTACAGCGCGAGCGTAAGGCCGGCCTGAGCTACATAGTGCGATCCTGCCTCAAAAAACCAGGGCTGGGAGTTTGGCTCAGTGCCTTAAGTGTCTGCACAGGCAGGCACGAGGTTGTGAGTTCAATCCCCGGTGCCGAAAAAAAAAAAATTTATCCTGGAACTCAGCCACCAGCTTCACACTCATATAGTAGTAAACCAAATGATACTGGGAACAAACCTCTTGTTCCTATCTCCCAAACTAATCAGAATCATGTCAACATGTAGCAAGGGGAGGAAAAAGGAAGGAAATGTCCTCCCTCACTTTCACTGTAGTCGTATCTGTGTTTGTTTTGCGTATTGCTGATGACATTACTTAGAACTGAATGAATGTCCCTGTTTTTCAGACAGTAGATAATGGTATTCAGGGTGGAGGGTACGACAAAGTAGAACACAGAACACAGCAAGTATGGAAGAGTAAACACATTTGCGGCTGGCTTTAAATAAGTAACACCTACTAGGAGAAAGGTGACCACAACAACCAGATGGGGTATGCAGGTGGAGAAGGCTTTGGACCAGCTCTGTTTGGATAGGATCTTCAACACGGTAGAGAAAATAAACACGTAGGAGACCACAATGGAAACCAAACATGACAACACATAGAGGGCTACAAGAGCCACACTGACATTGATAGTGTTGTGCTTCTCAGAGCAACTGAGCTGTAGTAGGGAAGGGACATCACAGAAGAACTGATGAAACTGGTTGGAACCACAGCACTCCAGGGAGAATGTCCCAGCTGAGTAAAAGATCCCAATGACCACTCCACCCAGTGAGGATGCAGTCACCAACTGGACACAGTACTTTTTGCCCATGAGAGCCTCATAGTGCAGAGGGTGGCAAACGGCAACATAGCGATCATAGGACATGGCAGTGAGGAGTCCCACTTCAGACCCTGCTCACAGGACAACAAGGAAGAGCTGACATGCATACTCCAAGAAAGAGATGGAATCGCTGAGCGTAACGGTATTGAGAATGAATTTGGGGACTGTAGTTGAGATGAAGCACAGGTCCAAGCAGGACGATGCCTGAGGAAGTACATGGGGATGTGGAGGTGGTGGTCAAGAACTGTGAGGGGGAGGATGGTCAGATTCTCCAGCATGGCAACCAAGTAGACCAGGGAGTAGTGGGCAGCCTGCAGGCCCAGTAGCACCTAGCTGTCTGTGAGTCTCAGGAGTATGAACTTCCTCAGAATTGTCTGATTCCTCATATCATAAAGTCACAGGCCACCTGTTAAGTCTGAAGGCAGAATGGTGCATTAAAAAGATCGTATTACATGGATGCAAGCACACCCATGTTTGCAGCCTCCGTTTATTATAACTCAGTCCTAGAAGTGGCCTACATGTCCATCAAGAACAAAAGGACAAAGAAAATGTGGTATTATACATAGTAGAGTACTACTTTACCATCTTTAAAGAAATAAAATCTTGAGGTCTTTATTAGGAAAAATAATGAACCTTGAGACCATGACATCAACCAAAGGAAATTAGAGACAAAACTAACAAACTACATGGTTTCTTTTACATGAGAAACTCACAATATAAATAAAGATCAAAATAAAAGAGATAATAGAACAGAGAGATCTTTTGTAAAAGTTAAAAAGACCAAGAGATGGAGGGTGGTGATTTGAAAGGGGCATAGGAAGATTTGAGATGTTTTACATACAAGTACCAACTCCTCCTCCCTGTGAATGTAAGCATTTTGCACTGCAAACGTGTATGAAGACAACTATTAAAACGCCTACATGCGTAGTGTGCTATGTGACTCTCCACCCTTTGAAGCAGACATAGTTTTGCATTATGAGTTACACGGAAAGTTTAAAAACATCAAGATACACAACTCCATATTGAAAGGAGTTTAAGAATGGATACAACAGTCCAATATGATTAAATTTAAATTTATTTTGAAAGGAGAAAGAATTTTTGTGTGTCTCCAAAATAATGTGAAATTCCCTTTGACTAATTTTTCCCATTAACATTTCCAGGATTGGCTGTGTAACAACAACTGGAATAGGGTGTGTGGTGCCCTTTACATGAATATAGACATTAAGATTGCTCTCCTGGGATATCATAGAAAATTCAGTTCCTCAGTCTAGTTATTATCATAGCACCCATGATTTTTTTTCCTCTAGTGCAGTTATTTAGCATAGTGCAGAACCCTGGAAGTTGTTCAAGCCATTTTGACAACCTGACTTTTAAATGTGCAGCAGCATTGTGCATAAAGGAGCAAATCCAGAGACTAATGCAGACAATCAGAGAAATATTCTTGGGAGGAATCTGTCAGCACTGAGAAGCAGCTCAAGCTAAGACAAGCACACCCATGCAGAGAGGCTTTGCAGTCTCCCAGATCGAGGTCCCCTGTGCACCCAGAGTGAGGGGCTGGACTTGTTCTCTCCCTTGGGTCCTCATGTACCTCGAGCCCCTTTGTCCTTTGCATCACTCCAGCAGCCTCGCTGTACTTCTCAGGGCAGCTCTTCTCCCCCTCAAGGTTACAGGCATTCCTGACAGCACTCAAAGGACTTCTCCATTCTGGTCATGCAAGTTGTCTCATGATGCACACATTGGGTGTGCATGCTAGGGACTGTGAGCCTCTGTCCTGTTGAGTTGTGACCCTAGCTAACCCTGCATGTCCCCTCCCATGTTGCTCTACAGAGTCATGAGGACCAAGGACTCTGGGACTTCATGGTCCTTGCTAGGTCCATACATCTGCCTGAGGAGTCCTTTAAGATTAAAAGTTGCAGTAGGATTAGCATTCCCTGGGTCCTCAGCATCTGTCTGGTTTGTGCACTCACAGGAGAGAACAATCTGTTCATCCTGATGTCCAGTGTGGCCCAGTTGGGAACCAAAGGGCCTCTATCCCTACCTGGAAAACAGGGTCAGTCTTTCCATCCATCCTGCACAGAAGGGTTTTGCAACTTTCCTGTGCTGATTTCTCAACTTCTGACTAGCTTTGCTCTCTTCTCTCTCCCTAAAGTATAATCCCA
>RJWM01028638.1:0-25401 GCA_004363535.1 Dasyprocta punctata
AAAGATAAGAATCTAATAATGCAATGAAGTTCAGAAGCATGGGTACTCTTATCCCTATGGGAGAGGGAAGTAGGGGTGTGGACCACTGAAAGGTAAATGATTTCCAGGAGAAATAAGTGGGTCCAAAGGATGGAAAATGGACTAGACAAAGTTCTTCTTGACACAAGAAAAGTGACTGACTGAAAAGAGGTTGTGTCGCTATGTAGGTAAAGTCTCCTAGATAATCTCTAAACTGTCGTAGAAGAATAAAGGAAAAGTCAGTTTGGGCCTGTGGATAATTTTAGTCTCTCCTCCGGTGGATAATCTTTCCTGGTTACTTGATGAGATTCATAGTGAGAGGGTTTAAAACAATCTCATCCTTTCTGTGAGGAGAACTTCACTTAGTTAAGGGAACTGCAGAGAAAAATCTCTTACTATGCTTTGGGAGAGAAAGAAGACCAAAGATGCTCAAGAGACAGAGGGATGGGGGTATAGGTTAGAGAATTCTTAGTGCTGAAACTGTCTAGTGCAGCATGTCTAACACTACAGTCTGGGGTATCACTTCTGACCCACAAACCTTCAAGGAGTTTCAATATTCTTGTAAATGTTGAGGCTAAAGAAGTTGACCCATGATAGTGATTTGCAGAAACAAAGCCGTCCAGAGAATCACAGACATGCATCAATAGAGCTGTCTTTGCCCTATTCAGACTGCTCTGAATTTAGTGTGGTGTGCTGAGAACAAGCATGGTATGTGTGCATGTGTGTGCATGCATGTGTGTGTGTGTGTGTGTGTGTGTGTGTGTGTGTTCGTGCAAGCTGCTATAATGTACAGGAACATATTTTCTAAGGTTTGGCATCTCTCAAAATAAAATCACCACATGGACAGAGTCCTCCTTAAAGGAAGTATTTACATGCCACACTAAGTAGTGTAGCATATGCCAGAAGCAAGATGGGGTGGATGAGGAAGTTTACTTCTTGTAACAATGTAAGTCCCAACAACCTCCTACAGTTGTTTCTCAATATTACCTGCCTGGGACTTGGGGAATGCAATGACCTGCTTCAACCACTGGACAGGTTTGTGGGCAGCTTCTATTAGATACCTTTTCCTTCTTGTCACTTCTCATTTTGCCACAATAGCTGGATGATGCTGTTACGGCCATGGGCCTCTCCACAGCTATAGTTAGGCATCAGGCAAGCAGGGAGACCATCTTGTTCTTATATTAAATATAAGCCCCAAGGGTGATGTACACAGCACACTGTGTTCTTTAGAGTTGTTTCAAATGAAAAAAATAATGTCTCTCTGTGTTGGTTAGTGCTTTTAAGACATTTCATTTCTGAAAACACAGAGATAATAACAAGTGACAAAAAAGAAAGGTTCCCAAAAAGCAAATATTGTACCCCTCCCCTGTCTTTAATGAAATAAAGGCGGGTCTCCTCCTGAGGGAGCTCTTTCCTGCTCAGCAGACACGGAGCCCTCCAGGGAGTTTTCTCCTGGCAATTTCTCACGGCCTAATAAGCCTGTTCCTGTCCGGGTGTATTTTTCTGGGTGCTGACGTTTTCCTTCCTTCCAGGTTTATTCCCCTTCTCATTTCCAGTGAGCAGAAAAACAGCTGGACTGGGAACATCTTGGGTTTCAGAGAGCTGACCTGGGAATGGACCAGAAAGCCTTGTGACCTCACAATAACCTCCTCTATGGATCCAGGGTCGGGTCGGTCTGTGTTGCAACACTTGCTGTCTTTCAGGTTGAAATTTCCCAGCAATTTTCACCAAAGCACCCACCAAGCTACCAAACATGACAGTATTTTCAGCACTAAATTAAACTTCCAAACACTGCTTTCTGAAGAGACACTGACATAGATATTTTACTTACAGAAATTATTTGAGACAAATCATTTAAATTCTGAAGATACAAACACCCTCAAAGGGCCTCGCTACAAAATGCTCCTTCTGTGTGCACTACAGCTAGCCACTGCCCCCTCCTCATCCATCTAGTTCTGTGGAAGAGAGTCAGAAATTGCCCATAATCACGCTATGCCTTTCTACTGTACATCCAATATGTGCTGTCATTATTTCAGATTTTGAAGCTCTCATGGCAGCATTGCCAGTGAAGATAATAGGGCCTATTATTTTCAATGAGCTCCATCAGGAGGTTTCAATGGGCCTGCTATCACTCGAACAAAGACACCTTGGGAAGCAACACTGCTTTCTTGTCATCAAAATGGCTGTTAGTTTATGTGAAGCTAAAGAAGACCCCTTTTCCTTTTTCAGCCCTGTTGGATTTAAAAAGGCCAAGGAAGGCAGTTTAGAAAGAAATAAGCCTGACTCCTCACAGAGTACCTTTTGCCCTGGCTAGGTGTATATATGAGCAGCTTTTCATTTTATAGAATCGATAAGTTCAGCAAAGTGAAACCTGCTTTGCCATTGATTTCCTATTTATATCCAGAAATATGTTCCCATGGAAAATATCTTCTGATTGAAACTAGCAAAACAAAATAAAGGCAGAAAACCTGCAAGCCAGGGAATAGTTTTAGGGTGGTTAAATTTAAAGCAAATTAAGAGATTCTGCACCATTGGCTCAGCTTTGAAATCTCTTCTATCCTATTCCAGAGTCCCCTGTTCTTCCTAAATTTGACTTTTCTGTTTCTTTATATCTAAAGCAGATAATGCTTAGTTCCAAAGTTCCTCTGGTCTGCATATTTACAGAGCCTTCATATTAACCTTCACAGAGGCCAAAATACCCACTTTACCAGTCTAACCCTTCCTAGTAGTGGGCCATTTTGGGGATTGACAAAACATATTTTTGTGAGTTTTATAAATATGAGAGTTTGAACAACAAACTTGTGTTAGCTGTAAAAACTTTATCAGAATTTGTTAAGTAAAACATAATACTACATTAATTTTTTCCCATTTTGGATGGGTTTATGTCTAAGTATATTGTCCTTTACTCATTTAATCTTCATAAAGCCCATGAGAAAGAGAACTATTATTCCTACTTCTAGAAGAGGATTGTCTTCGGTCTAAAGAAGCAAAGTTACTCAGCTAGCAAGTCTAGGGGTTTGGATCTCTACAAATCTGTCCTATGATCCATAAACTGAAGGATTCTCTGGAAAATTCAGCTCTTGTGGAATTATTTGGACCAACAACCAATTTACTTTTGCTTCCTTGTATTCCTAATCTTCCTCCCATCTAATCCTGCCTGCTCCATTCACACAGTTAAGAGATGTCTAGACCATTTCTTCAAGTTCACTAAGGTTCTAATGATTTCAAGTGCCTCAATTCCATTGCATGGGTTACTATAGGTGAGCCTGTGTCAAAAGCATTGAAGTGGAGGCAAATGCATTTCAGAGGAGAAGGATGATTTTTTTTTAAAGAAAATATGAGTCTGCCAGTTTCATGCAAAAATAAGAGATGTCTTAACAATATTGTCCTAGCAGGTTAACCTCTGCTATATGCAAAAGCTCTGTGCCACCACATCATATTTCATAGGCCATTTAGTCTTCACTTAGTTGAGTTCCTCTGAAGCCTGCAGCCAAGGTGTCACTGCACTGTCCTTGGTTCCCAGGCTCCCTTCACTCAGTAAACTCCCAATTGATGTGGTGTCCTCCTGTGCCTGCAGTCTTATCTTGACTTTGTCTGGTTTATTTCTACCCTACATCATTCCAGAATACCTGTAATTCCAAGTGAAAGAAGATAGGGGAGAAAAGGAGGGTGTTCAATAAAAACAGTTTAAATTCTTCTGAGCTGAAGCAGTGAGTGGATACAGAGCGAATACACAGCTTTAACTCCTGCTGTACTTGAAAACAAGTACTGTTAGACTTTGCATTGAGGTAAGAAAAAAAAGTGCTGCACAGCTAGTCCTACTACTTCAGTTGTTTCTCTAATAAGAATAAAATACCACAAGGTGAATTGATTCAAAAATATTATGTCAATGAGAAATGATTGGAAATATTTGTAAGGATCATATATACTATAGTGAAAGATCAATGTTTTCACAATGCCACTTGATTTCTGGTTTATATGTGGGACACCAGAGGTTACAGATAGGAAAACTGTTTTATTGATCTAAATGTCAAATATGTGCAGTTAAATCTGAACAAGGTTATTATATTGGTACTTGTTCACTTATTATACTATCACAAGAAATGTATGACAGAACAATGACTGAAAGAGTCTAACAAAACTAGCTTCCACAATGTAAAGCATATGCCCCAAATTATTTTCCACTTTTAATTTCTTATTATTCTACTCACTCTTGCACACTGTACTGTAATTTTCATTTACTTGTAAGAGATCAATCGTGCATTTTTTTTTGTTTTGTTTTGTTTTGTTTTTTTTTTTTTGCGGCACCGGGGATTGAACTCCCAACCTCGTGCCTGCCTGATAGCCGTGTAAGCTGCTGAGCCAAACGCCCAGCCCTGGTTTTTTGAGGCAGAGTCGCACTGTGTAGCTCAGGCCAGCCTTGTGCTCACGTTGTAGCCCAAGCCGGCCTTGAACTCACAACGCTCCTCCTACCTCAGCCTCCCGAGTGCTGGGATTAAAGGCGTGAACCACCACGCCGGGTTAATCGTGCATATTTTAAGGACTTACTTTTGTGAGAATGGGTACTCACCAAACCATTACATACAACATATAACAATTTTGGTACTTCTGATAGGCACATTGTTTTTTTTAGAAAATATGTAAGTGCACCAGTACTTCACAAGTTAGAAGTTACTGTTTGTTCACAAGCCAGTGAAGTGCCATAGCTTTGTAGCTTGTATGATAGTTGGTGGTTGAAGCATTTGTCCTACATCTGAACTCTTAAGCAAAGACTAGATTTTATCAATCTTTTGTTAAACACAGTGCCTAGAATTTAGCAAATATACTATATGCTTATGATGTTTCTTGATAAAAGATCAAATATTCTTATTCATCTGAAGATAAGCTGGGAACTAGAGAATCTGAGTGAGATTCTCATTCATCTGCATGTGGGTCTGGTTGCACTAGTTTATTGTAGAAATAAAACCACACTTATTTAGTTAAGAAATATTTATGATGTTCTTTCTCAGTAGCATTTTTGTAAGTCTGGCAAAATTTTTAATTATTTCATAAATATGATTATCTAATCCCCATGATGGTTCCATGAGATACTATTATTGTTGCTGTCATTATCTTTCTTGTTTTTCAGAAGAGAAAAGACCGTATCATGAGTTTGTCTACAAAAACTTTTAGTATTTTTTCCTGCATAGGGCTAGGTATTATAGCCTGTTGTATATGCATAGATAAATTATATTTTTGTTTGTTTGTTTGTTTGTTTGTTTGAGACAAGGTCAGGTTATATAGTTCAGTCTGGCCTTGAATGCACTATGTAGCCCAGGCTGGCCTTGTACTTGTGACAATTCTCCTGGCTCAGCCTCTCAAGTGCTGGGATTACAGGTGTGTACCAATACATCCGGTGATAATTTGGATTTATGAGAAACTATTGGTAAATTTTTCTTGATCTCTGGTTGAACTGAAGTCCAAAGCCTTTTTTAAAGCGAAATTTTCCATTTTCCAATATATTCAACTGCTTGTCTAGGTGGATGGGTGGGTGAGATTCCAAAGTTAGGTATCATAGGCTACAGATTTATAAAAAATGTTTGTGAACCAGTATTTACAGAAGACAAGTTCATATGAACATGAACTTCGGTGCACTTATTCATAAATAACTCATTTATTAATAACATGAACTATTTTAGAATATAATCTTCCAGAACTTTTTTCCAGATATTTGCCCATCTAATTCATCTTGTCAAAATATCAGATTATGTAGACTAATATAAACCTTGTGAATCTTATCTTAAATGGTGACATGGCAAGATTTGAAGAAAAGAAATTTCTGGAAGTATTGCTTGACCACCATTCAGAGGTTGTATGCCTGCAAAATGATTTTTCAAAGAGATAGTAACATAATAAATTGCCAGGTAGAGAGTGTCTGGATTGGAGGAGAGTGACAGATCTACATTTGAAATATGAGTGTAAGTTTAAATACTTAATTTTAAAGGAGAAAAATGGACAGATTTTGTATTACTCACAAAATGTTTGCTCAGAAAGATAAAGTTGTCTCTAAATTGAAGCAGTTAAGAGGGTGGGGATGTTTGGTTTGAAAACAGAAGATATAGAAACTCAAAAGAGTGTCTTCAAATGTTTTAAAGTTTTTCTATGATGAGAGGCAAATATTTCACTTTAGACTCCTGCCTTTGTGGGTCTGAAATAGGCCTTCATCTCTGCACTTCTATTCCTTTGACCTAAAATGCCTCTTTAGTGTAATACCTTTCTAATTAGTATTTCTGCATTTCACCTCCTATTTCTCCCACATAAAATCTTCAGAATACACCAGAACTATCTTTCAAAAACACAAATTTTATGATGACATTTACTAGTTTAAAAGCTTCCCAACAACTTCTTCCTATACATAACATCGTCAGGAGGCCTCACCTAAGACATTTTTTCAGTGTAGTTCACATTCATATGAGTTACTCATCTTCCACACTCATTAGCAGCCATCTTTCTTTACTCAAGCTTGTGCTTTGGTTTCTTGGAACTAATCACTAAAAGATTCAGTACCTTTGATCTTGGGTTCCTATAAACACAATGCTCTATTTCTGTGTCTGAAGTTCTCAACCCTCTTCCCACCCCAAAATAATGAAATCCTCTTATTCTTTTGAACTAGTTGAAATATCTCACTTTTTCTGGGACACCTAACCCATACCCTACAGCCAGAATTCAGTGTTTCTTCTTCAACACCCACTCTCATCCGTGACATTTGGTGCATAATTGCCAGGTTGCTTTTATGAATTCTCATTCACAGTAAGTCCCTCCACTTTGCAAAACCTTCAACTTACATGTTTGATGCCTTGTTGAAACAAACAAGGTTTGGGCCAAGATGAAGACTCAACTAAATTTTGTTGGATCAATGAATGAGTAAAAGGTATTGAAATATAGTAAATATGATTAGATGTTAGTTAATATGATAACAATATAATAACATAAATAATGACAATATTAATTATAATAGCAACCATTTCTAAGTACCACCAAGATACAAAGAAAGGTTGCATGAATTGTGGGTATGTTACCTTGCCCTACACAATCTTGGGTGGTAGGTTATTTAAAAATAAAGCATCTCAGAGTCAAAAAAAGTGGTTTCCCATGGTTGCACAAGCAACAAATTGTGTAGCTGGGATTTGAAAATAGGTCTCTCTGACTAAAATCGATGTTATAATCTGTACCCTAAACTGCCTCATAAACTCCTAAGAGCAAGAAATGCCAAAGTTTTCCATGATTTCATTGGAAGAGTTGTTCCTGACTGTTGAAAGTTATTTTGTTTTTCTCATAAATATTTATAATGACCAATTCCACCCTTTGGAGACTGTAATCTACATGGAAAAGGCACCGATGCACCTGAAGTTTGAAGGAACACTGGGCAGCCACCTCCTTGCATGCTCCCTATCAATGCCTTCCTAAATAACCTCAATATTTACATTATTTAAACAAAAATCTTACACTTGTAAAGGAACAGTCTCTAGAACACATACCTACCTCCATTTGCCTCTCATCAGGTGGATTCTCCAAGAACCTCCTGAAAAGTGTGGGAGATGCCACAGATCACAGGACCTAGCCTACGGATGCCTTCCATACTTCTACTGGCGAAATGAGCTGTGTATGGGGAAAGCACAGAGATGGAGAAAGTGTTAATTTTCAGAGCCTCTATTCATTACGCACCTCCTATGTTACTCTTCTCACCTTGCACAGATAGCATTCTTTCTGGAGGTATCATGTACATCTTTAAGTTATTAGGACTTGACAGGACCTTGCTTATATTCTTGGCTGTTTAAAAGCCTAAGAAATATCCTGAAGTTGTTTACTGAAATACTGCTCAGCAGTTGCTTCTCTCCCTACCATGGGATATATGCAAGGAGAACTTTAATGCATTTATCTTCCCTTTCTGATCACATCTTCCCATTTGTGGTGCATTCAAGAGGCCCAGAGAGGCCTGCATCTATAATGATTGTGCTTTAATATTCTGATGCTACTATAGATACCAATAGATTTGGGAGGGAACAGAAGCCTAGGGAAATACATGGATAAATTCAACTCAGTTGCCTTCCATTAGATTACTTGCCTGAAGTAGAACATCCTAAAGTTTGCAGGTTTGTACGTGACAACTTTTAAAATAGCTCTAGATGTGCGGCTAGCTCTGTTCAAAAAATGGAACGTCAAAGGTGACTCAGCCTAGCTGCAGCAAGAAAAGTTTAATTCAGAACATAATTTGCTTTCCTTTATTTGCACACTGCAGTTCTGGGGAATAAAAGCCATTATGGAATCAAAGGACAATTTGCTTTTTTGTTGTTGTTGTTGTTCTGCACTGAATTTTTAAAGGCTTTTAAAAAAAGAACATAAACAGATGAATGATACCAGATTCAGTGCAGTTTAAAACTAAGTACCTTGAGCTCTTTTCCATGATAAACAGAAACCAATCTTGGCTCTCTGCCCCCAAGCACAGCGCTGCCTGTGCTCAGTGAGACAGATTCTCTTTCTTGTCTGGGGCGAAAGAAGTCCAAGCAGGCATGGACAATGATTCTCCAAGAGATGGGGATTTTAAAAGATATTCAATTATGAATGTTTCAATCTTTTCCCCTGAAAGCTAAGCTTTCCACTACCTTTTAGGAATTTCTCTCTCTCTCTCTTTCTCTCTCCAAAATTTTAAAGGAATTTTGAGCCTGTCGGAGAAGTCCCTGGGTCTTTCTATGCATCTTGTAGGGCAGGAGGAAGGTATAATTAGGGTGAGCAGAATCAAGGGAGCCCATATCTACACTGAAGGAACATAGAAGATCAAATAGGTTGTGAGAGATGGTGAAAATTCAAGAACCATATGAAATGTGATCTCACAATAATTTTTCCTGAATGTAGATTATAAAGTATGGACACAAAGGTTTTATGGGCAGTGACAGAATGTGAGGATATTGATATGAATTATGTATTAAATCCTATGGACCTTTTACAAGAAATGTCAGTGAAAGGTGGGATTGCTTTTAATTACTTTTTGATTATTGAGCTACTTCTCTGAATGTGACATTGCACAGAGAATAGACCCCAGCTTATAATGGAATTAAGAAAGAAACTAAGTTAAATGCCAAAAGGAGAGAGGAAGTTCTATCTCCACAGTCTTTCTCAAATCAGGGATGCTGTATGTATCCTTAGTCTTTCTCAAATAAGGGCTATTGTATGTATCTATAAGGCCTGTGAAGCCTTGACCATAGAGTCTTCAGGAAGAATGTCAACCTGCAGAAGAAAATTATTTGTGCCAAACATTTATCCCCACAATCTTGGCTAGGGCTATACTTCTGGTCACAGAAGAGAAAGATTAATCAATATTACTAAGAGATTGCTTGTCAGGAATAAAAGACAAGAACAGTTAATTATGTGTTGGGTACAGTGGTATCTTAGTTTATGAACTTAATTCTTTTCACAATTTTGTTCTCAGAAATCATTCCACAGTTCTGGTTACAGCCCCATGGAATGAACTCTGAGACCAGAACAGGGAAAGCATTATGTTTGTGAGCCGAAGTACCATTTTATTGACCAAGGGTTCAACACTGGGACAAAGATAAGAAAACTCTGAGGATCTTAACTTCTGCAACCATGCAGGAAGTTTATAATCTAGCTATTGAGTTGTTATCATGCAGAATACAAACGGGGACTACACAGAGGTATAATACTCAGAAAATCACTTGGCATGGACAGCTTGAAAGAAACTGCATGCCCATTTGAAATCCAAGTATGGAGTATGTTCCTGAACAGAAGTTAGGGGTCATCCATTGCCATAGGTTGAGGTTGCAGACCTGTCTGCATGGGAGATCAACTTCCATCATCCTGGTCAGTGCTCCACATGTTCACACTGCACCAAGAACTGCAAATTTTGGAGTTGAGTCTGAAGATGGATAGTGTTTAAAAAGGGGGAATGCCAGACTGCAGACAGCAACTATGTGTGGTACTGAGATAGTAAGAAGAGGAACCACTGCTTCCTTCTGTTATTTAGAAAGATTCATGAGTGCCCACTCAACTCCAGACAGGAGAGATCATAAAAATTTGTTTCCTACATAATTACACTATTGATTGACTCCCAAAGCCTGTTAGTGGTTACATTTTCTCTTGGACCAATCTATTATGAAGACTGGAAAGTGAAAACACACCATCACCTATTCTGTCAACCAAGGAATACCAAGTCAAAAGGCAAAATCTTGTAAGTCTTAGTCCTTAACCCTTTTGCGAAGAATGCCAACATAATTTGAAAATAGTCTTATGTAACCCTAAGAGAGGAAAAATAATGGTTAAAAAAAATCCACAGTAAAGATAGAGAAATGGAGTGATACAAATATCCTGACATCATCATTGAGCCACCACCATGGTCCTGAATTTCCCACCTTGTGGACCAGTAGTGACAAACCTACGGCACATGTGCCATAGTGGACTATTTGTATTTTTGAAAGTTCTGGAAGTTTCCCATCACTGCTATAGGCTGTGAAATTGTAAAAATACTTTCACTTTCAAACCACTGCTAGATCCTTTTGATATTGGGCTTGTAGCCTAGGTGAATAGCAAATAGTTATTACAGTTTGTATTCTCCAGTAAGTATGGTAATAAGCCATGGAATTGAATATTTTGATTTATAATTATGCTTACATGATTATAAAACAGCTAGATTGCAAATGCCAAAATTATTCAAACTACTACTCTGGATCAATATAAATCAAAATCAATTTTGTTTTCTAGGATTTCTCCCTATATACAGTCAAACCAGTTATATTCTAGTATTTTCACCATATCAATTCTATTACCAGTATCCTAGAATTAATCTTTTAATTTATATTTTCTTCCTATTTCAGACGTTTTCAAATCATGTTGTTGTATCATGAGAAGTGATGTTCATGATTATTTTTTCAACAAGTGATCTGTTTTAATTAGGATGCATTCATCTCAGTTGGGAAGCAAGTTACAGTATCCTGACCTCCTACTGAAGAAAAAGCATTATTTATTTCCTAAGTGTTCTGAATGTTAGCAGTGGTAAATTTGATTTGGCTGTTCCTTGTGTGATGAAGGACACTGGCTTTTCCCATTGCTCTGATTCTTCATTCTCCATATGTTTGCCTGCATTCTTAAATTTGGGATCTCATAGTCACATGATTGCCATATTGTGAGTCATCTTCACACAACAGTGTCCAGATAGCAAGAGGAGGACTAGAAAAAAGACATCCTCTAATACAACTCTTTTTTATTAGGGAAATTAATTGCAAGAATCCCTTGGTACAATTCCTTTTAAAGAACTCAGGCCAGAATAATCTCAGCAAAGGGAAAGAGGAGAGGTAATAAAAAGACAAGAGCGCAGAGAAGGGAGGGAAGAGGAGAAAAGGAGAAAAGGAGAAAAGAAAAAGAAGAGGAAAGAAGAGAAGGGAAAGGAAGGGAAAGGGAGGGAAAGGAAGGGAAGGGAAGAGAAGGGAAGAGGGAAAAAGAGATCCATCTTAGATTAACCACAACACATTCTATGTTAGCTGCCTTCTCATATAGATTCTGTTAACAAAGGAAAGAAAGAAATCCATGACCAAGCAGCCAATGACAGTACTACAAAAACCAGTAAATCCTGGTTGTTTGAATGTTATTCATTGTCCTTTGCCATATTACTATATCCTCATCTGAAATTGAATAAAATCAATAAATTAATTATTATTCAAGCTTGTTACTCTTTTTTTCCCCATTTTAATGAGAAATACCATTCACCTTAACTGCAGTAGGAGTTTAGATGGAAATTCAACACCATATAATCAACAATATATTGCTGCTCATTTGTTTATTCAATAAAGTTTTACCTAATTGCTACTATATGCAAAGCTTTGTTCTAAGTACTTAATACTTATCAGGGAGAAATAGATAAAGAGCCTTTCCCTTGAGGTGCTAGTGGCATAAACAAACACTATATAGCAAACATTAACTAATATTAACTCCTCCTCTGTTGGAGGATTACATTACTTGTTTTTCTGACCTCAGGCTTGGCCATATTATTTGTTTTGGCTAATGAAATGCTAATGGGTTTAATAGGTGTTACTTGAAAACAGAAGCCTCTGTTATTTTCTTTCTATCAGAGGAATGAATAATATTTAGGATGGAATACAGAGAATGAATAAGACACTGAAGCAGGGCCTCAGTCAATTTAGAAAGATTATATTGTAAGTGATTCATTGAACTAATTTCTTCCCACAATATGACAGGATAAGTCAATTGATACTGTAAATATTACATATAGTATAGTACTATGCAATTAAAACAGCAAAATATGGAAACTGTAGTAAAATAAAAGTCTGTCACATAGCAGCTTTACATAAAACAGTAATAGTAGACCTCACCAAAGAGACAAGATTTGACTTTGTACTCTAGAAAAGTGTAGGTAAACTTTATCAAAAAGATATCAGAGAAGGAAGCATTTTAGGTGGAAAGACCAGCTAGAGGAAAGTCCTCAGATGAGAAGATGTTCAGCTTATTTGGGAAAACTTAGGAAGTTCTGTGGCTGTAGTAAGAAAGGAGACAGTAGTAGGAGCTGAGTTTAGAGAGACATCATAACTAGAGGGAGTGAAGGCTGAAAACCAAGGCAAGGATTTTGGCTGTTACTCTGATCCAAATTGAAAGGGTTTCCAGAAGACGAATGGGTGATTCTAATTTGAATATCACTGTGGCTACTATGTTAACAATATACTGTTAAGACAAAGATAGAATGAGGAGACTAGTTAAGCGATATGCTCAGAAACCAGATGAGACTTGCTAGCTATCTGAACCAGAGAGGTAACCAAGGATGTCATAAGCTATGAGGATTGTGGATATGTTTTAAATAGAGAAAATAATATATTCTAATGTATTGGGTATGGGGTGAACAGAAGGTGAAGGCTCTGTGCCTTTCTGATAAAATAAAATGACCTTATTTCCAAGTTGCAACTCATGTGCTTTCCAGTGGACAGAAGAAGCAATTAGCGTTGTCATTCCTGATGACCACAGAGTGTCTCAGGAAGCTGTGCCCACTTGACTTGTGATACACAAAACGCCACCAAGTCATAATTAAGAAGTAACTTTAGTCACAATTGTTTGTAAGTATGAGTGGGGATCAGAAGTTGGCTGCATTGTATAACCAATAATCTGAGCATTCTTGCTACAATGACTTTATCATGAATTGAATCACATATGTCACATATTCTGTGTCATTATTCCAAAATTATTTGTTTTACTATTTCATGATAGTTCATGAGAATATTTTTGCCTCACTAAATAAAAAACCCAGTAAATCCGTGTTAAGTATTTTTAAAAGAAATTTCTATTCTTTAAAAAAATTGATGATAGATATGGCAGTCACACAAACTTCTGTTACCTTGACCATCCCTCATGGGATCATAACAATACCTCAAGTTAACTGAAAATCAGATGACAAAAATATGATTGACCAGAGTTTACTTAAGTCAATTGTTATTTGAAAAAATTGTCTTCCAAAATGATATATACCCTTCCAATGTGAGTTAATATATCACTAAATAAAGAATGACTTTTACTTTAGATCAATGTTCATTATTTTAAATTACTTATTCTCATCTTCAATTTCAAAGTTTCATGTGTTCTAACAACTTCAAAACTTTGTGAATAATTAACAAATTTTAGTTTTAGATAATGTCATTTGATAATGTCTTCCTCAAAATGAAAATCAGTTAACTCAGTGATAGCTTGATTATTCATCCGGTGTAAAGTCCCAGTTTTAATTAGATATTCTGTATTAGTGAAATGTGAAAAATCCTATGATTTTGAGAAATAATCTAAAGAATCATTCATAAAAATGACCTGATAATATTTTCTTGTAAAAATATTGTCAAAGTTTTGTAACTATTAATCATGATTTTTAATTTTAATAGATTAAGAATGAATGGATTTTAAAAAGTGTAGCATTAATAAAAACAAACTTCTAGGTGTGCATTTTGGGGTGTTTCCAGAGATGATTGGCACATGTACCAGTGAACTTAGAAGAGACCTACCCAGACTATGAGCCGCACTATGCTATAGGATTATAACCCAGATAGAATGAAAAGGGAAGAAGGAGGAATTTGGTCTGTTTGAAAGGCTCATTCTGCTTAATTTTGTGGACTGGTACTGCATTCTTAATCTCTTCTGTTCTATAAATTTTTGTTTTTTTGACTAACAAATTACTGGATATTTTTGCTTTCCAGAACACAGATAACAGTATACTCTCTTGTCTCTGATCATATAAGGTTATTTAGTACATCCCATTGCATAATTACATATTGTGATTGGCAAACTGGATTGTCAACTTGATTGGTTTGAGAATCACTTACAGTTTTAATAAATCACATTTCCACTTTTGTCTGTGTGGCTTATGGAGAAGTAACTTTGAGTACAATATCTAGTCCTCAGCTTCTTCCTGTCTGTGTTGTTTTCCTACACTGGTCCCCAGTTGCCTTGAAGTGAGCTACTTTTCTTCCGTGAGATTTTCCAACATGAAGTTTCTGCTTTGAAGCCAGTCAACTACAGACTGAATCTTCTAGAACCATGAGATAAAGTAAACCTCTCCTCTTTTAAATTGTGATGTCAAGGGTTTTTTTTTTCCCCTACAATGGGAAGCTGATACAAAAATGTGGTATCAGAGAAGTGATGTCATTGCTCTGACTATAACTGAACATGTGATTTAGAAGATTTTGGAACTAATTTTCAAGAAGAATATGGAAAAATTTGGAGATGGAGGCTAGAGAAACCATTTCTAAAGGATGTAAGCAGAGCCTGATGAGTGATTTTAATTGACACTTAGAAGACCAGATTACTGAGAGGAATGTGGGCATTAAAGACCATGCTCAGGATGCTTCATTCGGGAAAGAGAACTCTTTTGGGAAATGGACAACAGGTCATGTATGCTATATTCTTAAAAAAAAATTTTTGTCTATGTTTTGTCCATTTATCCTTTGGGTTTTTCACATAAGAAAAACAATACATTTTTTAAACTTGCATGTATTAGTTATTTTACTTAAAATTATGATCTCTAGGAGCATCCATTTAGCTAAAAATGTCTCCAGTTTATCATTCTTTATCCAGAGTAATACTCTATATAATCTTTATCCAGAGTAATACTCTATATAAACTTTATCCAGAGTAATACTCTATATAATCTTTATCCATTCACCCATTGATCTATTGATGGACATATAGGTGGTTTCCAAGATGCACCTATTATAAAGTGTGCTACTATAAACAGGGGCATACATATATTGATGTGGTATGATGTTTTTAACTCTTCTAGGAAGATATGTAGAAGGGGAATAGCTGGGTCATATGGAACCTCTAGTTTTGTTTTTCTAAGGAAACTGGACTGATCTCCATTGTGGTTGTACAAATTCACACTCCTTTCAAAAATGGAGAAGGGTTCCTTTTTCTCCATAGCTTCATCAGCATCTATTGCTTGATTTCTTAAAAATAAACATTCTTTCTGCAGTGAGATGGAATCTCAGAGTGGTTTTAATTTGTATTTCTCAAATGGCAAATGATGTTGAACATTTTTTATTTATTTGCTGTTTGTACTTCTTCATCTAAGATGCATATAGTCATTTCAGATGCCCATTTCGGGATTACATCTTTAAATTGGGAGTCTGCTTTTTTGAGTTTTTCATATATTCTACTTATTAGCCCTTTATCTGAGTAGCTGGTAAAAAAAAAAAATTCCCATTCTGTGCATTGTCTCTTCACTCTGATGGCGTTGTCTTTTGTTGTGCAAAAGTTTTTTAATTTGATGCAATTCCAGATGTTGATTCCTTGTAATATTTCTTGTACGGTTGGAGTTTCATTCATAAAGTCTTTGACTATACCAGTGTCTTCAAGGGGTTTACCTGTTCTATCTTTCAGCAGAGTTTTTGTTTTAATATTTAGACCTTTAATCCATTTTTATTTTAATTTAGTGCATAGCAAGAGATGTATTCTAGGTTTAGTCTTTGGCATGTGGAAATTCAAATTTCCCAGTATCATTTATTAAAGAGCTGGATTCCTTCCAGTGAAGGTGTTGACCCCTTTTTAAAGACAAGGTAGCTGAGATGCTTTCAGTTCTTTTTTGCATCTTCTACTCTGTTCCATCAATCCTCAAGTCTGTTTTCTTGTTTGTTTTTTTGTTTATTCATTTGTTTTTGTGGCACCAGGAATTGAACTCACAACCTCACACCTGCCAGACAGGCGCTTAAGCCACTGAGTCTAACTCCTGGTCCTAGTTTTTTGAGGCAGGGTTGCACTATGTAGTTTAAGTCGAACTTGTTCTTGCATTGTAGCCCACCCCGCCCTCGAATTCACAACGCTCCTGCTGCTACCTCAGCAGTGCTGGGATTAAAGGCATGCGTCACCATGCCTGGCTTCAAATCTGTTTTTCTTTTTTTCTTTTTTTTTTTTTTTTTGCCAGTATCATGCTGTTTTTATTATTACAAATTTGTAGTATAATTCCAAATCAGGGATTGTGATGCTCCCTGCCTTTTCGTTTTTGGACAGAATTGCTTTTCCTATTCTAGGTCACTTTCAGTTACATGTGAATTTTAGGATTGTTTTCCCTAGTTCTGTGAGGTATGGTGCTAGCATTTTGATTCAAATTACATTAGATCTGTACTATAGTGCTGGAAGTATAATCAAGTTCGCTATATTACTTATGCCTATCCAAGAATAGGGGCTATCTTTCCATTTCCTGATATGTTCTTTGATCTCCTTTTCCAGACTACTGTAGTCAATATAAATGTCTTTCACTTCCTTATTTATTTGTTTATTTATTTTTTGCGGCACCGGGGATTGAACTCACAACCTCGCGCCTGACAGACAGGCTCTTAAGCCACTGAGTCCAACTCCTGGCCCTTTTCACTTCCTTTTTACACTGAATCCTAATATTTCATTTTTCTTGGTGCTACTGTGAAAGGTGTGGTTTCTCCAATTTATTTCTCGGTGAATTTGTTATTTGTGTACAGGAATGCTATTGATTTTTGAGTGTTGATTTTGTATTCTTCTCTGCTGCCAGATTTGGTTATTTTATCTAGAAGTTTTTTGATGGAGTACCATGTCATCTGCAAGTAATGATAATTTAACTTCTTTCTTTCCTATCCATATTTCTTTTATTTCTTTCTCTTGCCTAATTTCTTTAGCTAATTTTTCCAGAGGCATATTGAACAGAAGTGGTGATAGTGGGCAACCTTGACTTGTTCCTGATTTTAGAAGAAAAGATTTCAGCTTTTGACTATTTAGTATGATGTTGCCTAATGGTTTGTCGTAGATGACTTTTATCAGATTGAGATAAGAATATTCTATTCCAGTTTTCTTTAGGGTTTTTGTCATAAATGAATGTTGGACTTTGTCAAATGCTTTTTCTGCATCTAGTGGGATGAATATGTTTTTTCCTTAGTCCTGTTAATGTAAAATAATACATTTATTGATTTAAGTATTTTGATCTATCCCTGCATCCCTGGGGTATATCCTACTTAGACTTTGTGCCTAATCTTTTTGATTATTTGCTGTATTCTGTCTGCCATCATCTTTTTAACGATTTTTGTGTTTATGTTCTTTAAAGAGATTGGTCTATAACTTTCTTTTTTGATCGGATTTTTCCCTGGTTTTTATATTAGGATAACATTTGGTTCCAGAAATGACTTTGGTAGTATTTCATCCCTTTTGATTTCACTGAAAAGTTTGAAGAGAAGTGGCTCTAGATCTTTACTAAAGTTCTTGTAGAATTCAGCAGTGAATCTATCAGACTTTTCCTTGCTGGAATTTTTTTTTATTATTTCTTCAATTTCATTGACAGATATTGAATTGTTTAGAATTTTTATATCTTCTTGACTCAACTTTGGTAATTCATATGTGAATGTATCTAGAAATATACATGTTTCTTCTGAACTTACTCTCTTATTATGGCTTTCAAAGTAGATACTGATGATCTTCTGGCTTTCTGTAGGAACAGTTGTGATATTATCTTTTTCATTCCTAATTGCTTGGATTTGAGTCTTTTCTATTCTCTATTTGTAAAGGTTGGCTAATGGCTTGTCAGTTTTCTTTAATCTTCCAAAGAACCAACTTTGATTCACTGATTCTTTATATTGTTTTCTTAGTCTAAATTACATTTATTTCTGCTTTAATCTTTATGCTTTTCCTTTCTTCTATAGGCTTTGGATTTAGCTTCTTCTTTTTCTACAGTCTTTAGGTTCAACATTAAGTTACTGATTTGAGCTCTCTCTGTCTTTCTAATATGGGAATTCACAACTTTAAACTTTCTTAGTAGGAATGCTTTCATTGGATGTCATAAATTCTGGTTTGTTGTATTGGCATTATTGTTCAATTGCATAAATCATCTAATTTCTTCTTTAATTTTATCTGTGATCCATTGGTTGTTCAATAAGGTTTCATTAAATTTTCATGTTTATGTAGTTTTTGTGATTTCTTTTCCCATCTATTTTTAATTTCATTGTTCTATGATCTGATAATATGCATGGCATAATTTTAATTTCTTTTTATTTACTTAAGCATGTTCTCAAAATTTTAAAATTTTATTTGTACATGTTTGCAGTTCATGTAGTTTACAGTTGTCTTGGAGGATGGTTTACATGTACATATTACATCTTGTTTCTTCTTCGTTTTTAAAATTCTCTCCTTCTTCCCTCCTTCTTCCCTCCCTCCTCCTCCAGTTTTATCATCACATATTTTGTACCTGTTATTATGTCCTTTGTCTCATACTATGGCCAATAATGTTTACATTAATTGGGGTTATTAGATTCCTGTATGTGGCACATCTTTATTATTTCCTCTGCCCTGACTCCCTTTTTCCCTCAGATCACTTCCCTATTGCAAGAGACCCAGTGCCTTGTACATTTCTAACTATCCTTTATCCTTTTCTTTGTACATGGCCTCACTCAAATAAGAGATACTATGTGGTCTTTAAGCGTGTGTGTCTGGTTTGT
Organism: Dasyprocta punctata; assembly: GCA_004363535.1. Taxonomy (NCBI): domain Eukaryota; kingdom Metazoa; phylum Chordata; class Mammalia; order Rodentia; family Dasyproctidae; genus Dasyprocta; species Dasyprocta punctata. The sequence goes on from RJWM01028638.1 coordinate 19,005, forward strand.
TTCAATAAAAATAATATTTTCCATGTGCATCTGTTATACAAATATCTCAAATTTGTCATTCTTTGTATCTGAATAGTATTCTACTATATACAGATAACAAATAGTGTTCTCTGGGTTGAAATCACCAAAGCAGAATTCAGACATGATTACCACATTGTGTTTGGTAAACTCATTTTTTAAGTTTCTTTTTGTGTATGACAGATTCTCCTTCTCTTTGAGTTTCTTGTTGTTCTCTGAGTCTTTCTGACAAGAGTCCTCCTTTATTCAGCCATGTGGGATCTTGCTGATCAACGCATCTTTCCTCAGCTTCTATGATGTAACTCCCTCTTCAGCCACATTGAATCCCCTATTCCAGACTTTTGCCTTGTCCAAGATCATGTCTGTTGTTTGGCAGGCACTTGTGCTGTACTGTGTGGAGTGAAAACAATGCAGAGCCAACTCCAAGTTGGTGGTGGCTGAGCCAAAGCATGGAATTCACAGTTTTAGCATTAGCTGGGGGCCAATCCATAGATCCAAGCCTTCCTTTGAGGTGGCAGGTCCAAACACTGCACCGGGGCAGCAGGTCTGAGCTTTCTATCCTGAAGCAGGTTCCATGAGCTATTGTGCTGTATATTTTGGAGAAAATCCCATTTTCTGCTGAAAAGAATGTGTATTTTGCTTTTACAGGATGGAAGAATCTATAATATCTACTAAGTCCACTTCTTCAAAGGTTTGATTTTGCTTTGATATTGCCTCATTGATTTTTTTTTTTTTTTGCTTGCTTTTTTTGCCTACTTGGCTAAAGTTTTATAGTATATTTTGAAGTCAGGTATTATAATACCTTCAGCTTTGAATATTTTTTCCTCAAAATTGCTTTAGCTCTTTGGAATAATTTGTGGGTCCATGTAACTTTGAGAAACTTTTTTTATTTCTGTGAAGAACTTAATTAGTATTTTGATAGGGGTTACATTTGATATGCAGATTGTTTTGATTATAAGGGAGGATGGTTTTCAAAAAGTTTTTAATAAATTTTTCCGAATCCATAATAAATTGCCTATCAAAAATACTTATGTCTTGGTTACTTTTCCCTCATTGCTGGGACAAGATACCTGACACCCAAAATGAAGGAAGGAGATGTTTATTTCGTTCATTGTTGGTGGAGGTTTTATCCCATAATCAGTTGGTTCCAAGGCAAGGTGGCATGGCACCAGGGCAACACTTCAAGGTAGCAGCCAGAAAAAGCAGGCAGAACAAAAGAGGGGGGAACAAGCCTTTTCTCCTCCCTTATATTGTAAGCAGGCTACCCTCCCTGCACTGAGCAGGTGTAGCACTCACACCACCTCTGAGCCTTCCTGTTCAACTGGTTGAGAATATTTGCAAAGTAAGGATCCTGGCTCCCTATTGAGTCTCTTAGTTAAATTTCTAAACTTCTCAAATTGACACAATGTATCAACCATAACAATTTATCCCTTGGCAACTTGGCAACCAGACACATTTCTTTAAACCAATTTCCAGATACAAAGACAAGCTTATTTTTGTAATTTTACAACTTGGACATTGTAACACAAATTTAACAACTCTTAAGAACCAACATTAATTCTATGAACGTTGTAATACATTAGAAACATACCATTTTGCCCCTGGACTCCAAAGACTCATGTAGCCCCCTTATATAACAGGCATTTAGTGCATCTCTGAAAGTTGTCAAAGTCCTAGCAGTTTCAGCATTGTTGAAAAGTCCAAGTCCCAAGTCTCTTCTGAGATGTAAGGCAAACTCTTAGCTGCAACTTCCTGTGAAAATGAAAACACAGTTAAACTCTTCCAACATGTAATAACACAAGATGAACACCAAAAGTTACAAACAGGTAGACACAAAGGATTGGGACCAAAGCAAGACCAAAATCCAGCAGGGCAAACATTAAGTCCTGGTGTTCTACATCCAGCATCTGATCAAACTGTAGCAAATTGTGAGCTACAAAGGATTTAAGTGGTCCCTATGGGACTTCTGGTAGGCGTAGTTCCCATGGCTTGTCTCTTGGACTGACTTTGCTCTCTCCTTGCAGTTTTCTTTAGATGATCTGTGTTCCTGGCTTTTTCAAATGTCTTTATTCTCCACTACCCCTTTGGCTTCACACTCACAGCTTCACACACTACCCTCTCATGAGTGCACTGCCTGGCCTCCCAGACCTTCTCAAATTGAGGTGGAAACCTTTTTAACCTCAGAACCCTTGCAGTCTGTATGCACCTAAAACCAGTATCATGTGAATGATGCTGAGGTGTGCTGCCAGATGTAGCAGTATCCAGGCTTTCCTCTCTCTCGACTGTAGGGGTTGAGTGCCTGGATGGATAGGTACTCTGAATCCAAATCTGAGGAACAACTTTTCTATGCTGTCACCATTCTGCAACATGGTGATCTGCAGCTTTGGCCTCAAAGCAAAGTCTTCCACTTTTGCAGTTTTGAGGCTGCAAAGGTTTGAGACTTGCTGCTTTTTGTGATGCCTTTAGGCCAACTTTTCTGTTCTGTTCTTTCTCAGCAATAGAGATTTCCTCAGCTCTATCGTTGCAGTCCATAGTTTTATTGAAGCTTTTTTTCCTGGCCAAACTCACAATGTTTTAAATCATCCTGCAAGGCTCTTTGCTCTTTATTTGAAATATACATCTGGCTAACAGCCCCCAACAATAGCCATGCCAAAGCCTCAACATTTGACTGCCTTGAAATTTCATCTGCCAGATTAATTAGTCCATCACCCTTAATCTCATTCTCAGGCAAATTCTATGGGCACAAGAAAAATGCAGACAAACTTTTTTCAAAGCCATGACATACATCATTTGGAGTCCAGCACCCAATGCAGTCCTTTCCAACAGAAACCTCCCAAAGCTGGTCTTTACCAGCAGGATTTCTATCAGCATTCTAGTCTTTTGTACTCTGACAAGAATCTCCAATACAGAACAGCCTAAATTTCAAAACTTATATTAATTCAATTATCTTTCACTTGCCTTCTCTCTTTCAAGTGTGTTGTGATTTGAACTCTAGTTAAAAACAACATTAAGATTTTTCTAGTGCAATTGGAAGAACACTTTTGTCATCAATTAGAATGGAAAAATGTGGTGAGTGAAATAGTTTTCCATAGTAGAAAAGGTGATAGATTCAGTTTTGAAAATGTTTGTTTGAATGTCCATGTAAGAATGTTGAAAAGGATTTAGGTATGTAAATCTGGTCCTAATGAAGATGTCTGGTCAGAAGATACAATTTGTGGAGTAATTTAATACAAGTGTTCATAATTTTCCTTGTGAAGTGCAAAATAAAGACATAGATCAATCTTATCCCAATTTGTCTGTACCTTTGTGCTATGGTTTTGTCAAAGGGTAAATTCTGTTTTCTCATCTTGTGAATTTTGCGTTGACTTCTTTACTTGCTTTGACCAGTTTTTAGTCAGAGAAGGGATAATGCTATTTATGATATTATCTCTGTCCTGGTCCTTTAGCTTTTTACTTCACCCTCTTAGAAGACTGCCCTAAAACTCCCATGTTGGAAAATCATCTGACCAGTAAGAAGAGAAGCAAATAGGAAAACCAAAGCACTCCAGCTGACAACCTGCATGTGAGGTCTCTTTCCCCTTGAAGCTGCCTCCCACTCTATGCTCCTGCATGAGTGAGCCAGGTGGTACAGTGAAAGGAAACATCCAGGCAACCCATAAAACCATGAAGAAGACTAAACCGTTATTCTTTTCTACTACCACTTTTTGCAGTGGTTTGTTAATAGACTAGGTAATTGATAAACAATTATCTTAAAAGATGATATTGACTGTAATTTTCAAATTATTGATGGGCAAGCATGGAGAATCAAGTACTGTGCCTTAAGGATACAATAATACTAATGTTATAGGCAATATTTATATTATATTCATGTAATATAATTACATGAATATAGTATACAATACATTATATTCACTGATTTTACTATATATTATATTAAAGTCTTTTATATTATTGTAAAAGCATATTTGAAGTTAAGATGGATATGGAAGTGATTCTCTAGTATTTTAAAAATGCTAAACTAATGTGATTTGCAATGAGGATATAACTTTGTGTTTGTATCTTTTGATTCACAAAGCCTATCATGAACATTTGTAGTTGTGCAAACATGAAAGTTTCCATCTATTTATCTACCTTTCTAACTATTATCTGTCAAAAATTCACAGTGGCTAAACCTTTGTATGTATTTATGTGTGTAGAGGTATGTGTAGATATACACAGCTACAAGCTCTTTTTTAGAAAACCATAGATATACTGACAAGGAAGTATAACTTTATGCCATTATGAAATTTTAACCTCATACACAGTGAGGGATTTAGACAATTAAATGACTGGTTATAATGTGTAGGAAAGAATAACTTGCTATGGGAAAATGCATGGAGCATATTAACTTCATCTTTGGAAGTTTTCTAAATTAAACAATGTCTTGGATAAGACTTGAAAAATACACAGATGTTAAACAGCCTGCCAAAGTCGTAAGACATGGAAAGTCTAAGGAATAGAGAAGAGGTAATTACTATGGTATATAGCATATGTTTTAGGGAAGAATGTTTTAGGAAGGGATGTGGCCAAGAGGATGTGATTTGGGAATCAACAAGAAAATGTATTAGATGAAGTTCTCTTGAGGAACAGAATTAATAGAAAGTACACTTGTAGTTATGCAAGGGAATTTATTAAGTAGACTTACAGGATTAGAGGCAGGGCATCCACCATAGGCATCAGAGATAAAAGATCGAATATCTCTTCAGTCCTATGAGATGGAAACCACAGTATAAGAGGGGTCAGAGATGCAGCATTAGCCCAAAGTTGAAGGGTTAGAATCCCTCTGAAGAGTTTCTGGTATAAGCCTGTGTTGAAAGAAACGAAAGTGTGATGTCCACAGCAACACCAAACGGTCCTTCCACTAGAGCAAAATGGAACTTCCAGAAAATGTATTGATTTTTCTATTTTTCTTTTTTATTCCATCCAAGATACAAGCTTATTTATTGCTGTCATTCATAATTGAGATGGATATCTTCCCCAATCAGTGTGCTGACCTTCATGCCAATCATCTCTGGAAGCATTCCACAGACACACCTAGAGGTGTACTTTACTAATGTGCCAGGCATTTCCTAATCCAGTCAAGTTGAATACAATGGTTAATGGTCACAGAAAAAAAAATAATAACCACAAAAGTGGTGAATATTCTCAAAATCTGTACATATGGAGCAAGGATCAATAAATAGGTAATGGCCAGAAAAGAGTGTGACCTAAAGAGGAGGTTGCTTTCCTAAAGTAGGGAAACATTTGAGAACAGTTAATGTGAATGGGAAAAAGTAAGGAAGTTGAAGAAAAAGGAAAAAAATCATTCCCCTTTCAAACATTGAGAGTACAGAAAAGGTTCAAAAGAATATCAGAAGCCCAGTTGGAGATATTAGCTTTAAACAATTTATACACTGAATGGAGAGGAGGTAAAAGATGGAAAGTGCAATCGCAAATAAGCTGCTTTGGTCACAAGAAGTTGGAAAAGTTATAATAGCTGTTTTCTATATTCTCCTTGAAGTAGGAGGCTAGTGCATATGCTGACTGGTGAAGAGTATACTGGTGGGAACAGAGATTTAAGAGAGATGGCTGTAATCAGGTGCTGCAAAAAATAGGGGTGAAGAGTAATATGAAACCAATAGCAGCCCAGTCCAGCCCATCCCAGATTGGATTTCATTAATCTAAAAGAGCATCACTGTGCTGGTTTGTAAGCTTTTCATCATCACTGTTCATAGTAGGAGTATATGTTCAAAGAAAATAGGCAGTTAAATTCAGTCAGAATTAGATTTTTTTAAAGCGGATATTTTAGAAAGACAATAGAGCTAAATGACACCCATGCTTTCAGTGTAAGGCATATTAAGATAAATGTTACTTGAATGATACTGACAAGAGAATCATAGAGAGAAGAGGCAAGTTAGTACTGGCTGCATCTGTCAAATAGAACAGGGGAAAAATTTTCTGAGGTAAATAGGAAGTGGCAGGGCATCCTAAAAAAAAAAATTCACAGGTGATATTTGGGCGCAGTGATCTTTGAGACAGGGAAAAGACTTCCAGAAATTAGTACCATTTGCTAAGAAGTAATGTGAACTATATTTGAGAGGTAGGTGTTGTTAAGTCTGAAAAGCTGTAGCTGTGTGTGTGTGTGTGTGTGTGTGTGTGTGTGTGTGTGACTAAAAGCTTGAAGACACTGGGAGTCAAAGCAAACCAGTAATAGATTTTACACAGGGATGGATGGTAAATGAAGAATTCACACACATTTTCAACATCACTTTTGAAGTAGAGACAGTAAATGGATACCAGTAGGAATAAAAATAAGATATGCATATTGCTTGCAATAGTCTATTACCAGAAAAGGTATTTT